>VXBJ01004145.1:172764-305546 GCA_013400055.1 Nycticryphes semicollaris
AAAAAAAAGAAATATTTAAAGGGCAGACTTTTTTTATTTTTCATAAATGACATTTGCAGCAACGTTACAGACTTTTACAAACAACTGAAGAAACGCTTAGAAATATAAATATTTTAAAAGCAGATGCCCAAAATACGAAGACCTTAATATTCTGAATGCTTTGTGCGCTGTTATCCCGCTACATGTGTTAAAGAGAAATTAATCGTGCGAGCTTTTCCCCTGCAGGATGACCGCTAACCACCAGGGCAGTGCCCTGGGAAAACTCTTGGCGAACTAAAGGTGGCCACCGGCTGCCGGGGAAAGCCTAAAGAGGGGGGAAAGAGTCAGCCGCCCAGCGCCCGCTCCGCTGGGGTCGGGGACGGGGAGCGCGCTGCCCCGCCGGGGCGGAGCCGTCACGGCCCCCGAGGAGCGCCCAGGGTTGCGGGGCGGCGCCCCCCGCCGCCGCTGACCGGGGAGCCCGGGACAGGAACGGCGGCGCGGAAACCAGCTGGGGGTCCCGGGAGGGGCAAGAGCCCCCTTCCCCGCCCGATGCCCTCCCGGGGACACCCGGTGAGGGTGATCGGCGGCTGTCACTTGTCTCCCGAAGGGAGCGCGGCGGGGCGGGAGTCTCCGCACCTGCTACGCCTGCCGCTGAGACCGCGGCCCCCGCTCCGGGGGAGCCGTGAGGGAACTGCCAGCCCCGGGGGGTGTCCGCTCTGCCACCTGAGGCCCGGGGGCGACAGGAAGAGACGCAGGGGTCACCCCCCCCCGGAGCCGGTGGACAGCGCGGGGTGACTTACCCGCCCCAGGCTCCAGCAGAGGGAGAGGAGGAGGACTGGCAGGTTCCTCATGCCCGCCGAGAGCCGGGGCCGGCGGGCTGTGCTGCCCCGCGCCGCTCCGCGGGCCCCTTCCGAAGGCGGTGAGGAGGAGTCGGGTCCAGCGGCGGCACCATAGGGCCCGGGGGCCGCCGTCGGGGCGCCCAGCAGAGCCCCCCGCCCCGCGGGCGGCTGCCGCCCTCCGGCTCTCCGCAACTCCCGCACCTGCCCCCGGCCGCCTCCCGCTCCGGCGACCGTCGGCTCCCGGCCCGACTGAGTGCCTGCCCGCCAGCCGCCTTTCTACGCTCAGCTCCTCCTCTAGACCCCAGCTTCCCTCCCGCTTCTCCTCAGCCCCTCTCCTCGGCTTCCTTTTCTCCTCCTCCCTCTCTCTGCCGCCGTTGCTCCCCCCCTAAGAGGTGCGATTTGTTCCCCTCAGCCGGGACGTCCCCTCGCCCATCCCGGCGACCCGCAGGTGCTCCCCCGCCACCCCGGGCTCCTGCCGGGCTATGGACGGCACCTACCCCGCTCTACCTGCCCCCAGGTAGCGGGGAAGCCCCCTCTTTTCACGCATACATACAGAGAGGGGTCCTGGTGCCAGCACTGGGATGCCTTTCGCCCGTGAAATCGTTACGATAACCAAGCACGGTCCCCCCAAGCCAGCCAGCCAGGAAAACCCACACACAGATGTGGGGTAAGTGAAGTGATCCCTGGCAGGGTCGGTCTTATCACCGAGCAGACCAGCAACTACATTACAAAACCTTTCTTTTCCCCCAAGCTGTTTATCTGGGGTCTCAATAAAGGACCGACAGTTTAAGGCAACTCCATGTCATTGCCTGGCAGTTTACACCAGGCATGGATCTTGGTTTTTCTTCACAAAGCATATAAAATATGTAATTAAGTGACATTTATGTTAGCCCATGCCTTTTGTTATAGAAAAGAGCAGAATTCATATGTTGGCTCTTAGCTGAGATATTCAGAATAAATTAGAGTTGTCTTTACACTATGTTGTAATTTAAGTACTACATATTAAAAGGACTGAGCAGGCAACATAAGATTCCTAAATAGCCTTATGCCACCCAAAATATAAGCTATAAGCAAAACTGAGGATGCTTCTAAGGAAAAGCTGAAGAGAATTTTCATATTTTTTTAATGCATTTGCAAAAATTCTTTTAATATATTGAGAAAAAAGACCTAATTATAACCTCTGTGACATCATTAAATGAAATACTACAAAGCGTAATGAGCAATATTATAACGTGCATGCAGAGAGCAAAGGGAAGCATTAATGTAGGAAAAAAAAACAACCAACAAACACTTGTAGGGTGGCATATGATCAAGTAATGAAAATATTTCATTTTAACAGAAAATAGTACCCCTTTAGATGATGGACTTTGGTCTGCATCTGGCAGGTGGACTGAAATGCCAAATTGCACCTACTGCTACAACAGCTGGGTTGTAGAGGAAGCTGGTTATGGTTATGCCTCTAGCTCTGAGATTCCCGGGCAGACTCTAACGTCAAACCTCTTGGAAATGGAAAATTGCACAGTGCAATCCCCCTGATTCCTAAGACCAGTGACTAGGGTTCCTCTTTGGGCTCCTGGATATTCACAATTTTCAAAACATCAGTCTTAAAACCATGTCTCTCATCTTACATGCTACAGGAATCTGATGTCTTATCATTATTGCAAGGCTTTGGAAAAAATCCTTTCTCTCTTCTCTCTCTTTATAAGTGATTTCTTGCACTTTTTGATGACTGGCTTCCCCCTAAGAAAGAAGTCTTTAAATCCAGTCGCTCTCCTGAATGAAATTTATACACGTCAAGGCTCTTCAGGTACTTGTGCAGTAAAGCCAAGGGCAGTCCCTTCGCAGAGGAGCTGTCAGGGAGACTGTCCACCAGTTGGACTGCCCCAGCAGCTGAGGACACAAGAGTTGCCCGACACCAAAAGCCAGTGTTTGATTCTTTGAGCAAATGATTCATTAGGCTGCTGAAGCTGAGTAGCCTGGGAAACTAATTAACAAATTATTGTTAACATTCTGTGTAGAAACAGTCTTGGGAACTGTCATCGTTATTCCTTCTGTGGAATGACAGAAACTAGTATCTCAGGTAGTAGGCAGTCCACACATCCCAGAACTGGAAAAGAAGTTTTGAAACTTGTATCTGCTCTGTAAGATTTTCCAATCAGATTTTTGTGATGTTTTGTTTTCAATTAATCAGCATTTTAAAGAGAGAAGAAAAATCGTCAGTTATATCTCAACCATTTCTTCTGTTGCTGTTCCCAGTGACTCTTTGACATGAGATATGAAAGAAATGCATCAAATACTAGTATTTTTGTTTAGATATAGCTAAGTCCTTTTGTTCTGCCTGAAAATAATAAAAATTATTGATGGATGAAGCCCAGAAAACATGGTTCAAATTCTTTTTGCTTAAACACAGCACAGTTCAGTGCCCTGTTCTAGCAGACGTAGAGGGGAAAAAAAGAACAAGAATGGAACTAAACCAATTTTTTATATAAAGAGTAAAGATAGTCTTATGCAGCAAAGACAGGATAGGGCTGTGAAGGAATCAAGGAGTCATAAAAATTTAGGCGGTCGGTGTAGATTTGATGCCCTTTTCCAGTAATTGTCTGTGAAATTGAAAGGAAAGAACAGAGAGAGATTCTGGGGAGGTATCCCTGAGCATGGAACTGCACAGACATGGATGAAAAGGATGGAGTCCAAACATGGAGAAAAACTCATCCCCTCTTCACAATGTAGTTGGTAGAAAAGTGCAAATTGATCAAAATTGATGTTATTTTAAAATAGAGGAGCCTGGGTATTGCAGAGGGGACAGTAAAGGTGGAAATGGAAAGTTCGGTGACAGGTAATGGACCTAGGACCAAGCAATCCCAAGGTACTGCAAGTTCCCTGCTCCCGTGGCACATGCAGGAGCCAAAAGATTTGCTGCAGTTCCAGCTGTCAGAAAAGTCTGCCTACCAAGGAAAGGCACATGCCAGTAGAGCTATAAGTAACAAGTACCTTCTGCCTGGCCATCTGTCTCTTTAGAGTCCTCTAACACACAGTGTTAGCAATAAGTAGCTGATATAATTTTGGTCAGGCCCACAGAGAAGAAGCTTTCCATGCTGAAGCAATGACATCAAATCCCTCTGAGCTGAATCCTTATTTAAACTGTTTGTGGAGTTCAAGGTGTTTTGACAATTTGTATTCTATCCATAAATCATGGTCTTGCCATGTATAAAGACCAAAAACCAAAAAGGCCATTGTTTAGAAGGAGATTTTCTTTTGTTCAATCATATAATAATTGCTGTTTACACAATGCATAACATGCAGTTGCCAGAAATACCTGAACCACATGAAAAACTTAGAAGGATTTCCCTCAAAGCACGTGTACAGACCATCTTGGGCAACGTGCCTCTTTCAGGAGTGGCTGTCTCTTGAGCTACTCAAACTATTTTTCATGTTTTGAGTCCTGCTTTCAACATGGCAGAGAGATTTTTTGCTTTCTCTTTATGCAGAACACTGTACCAAGTCTCATTACAAAAGGAATACTCTTCCTAAGTCTTCACACTTAGGAAGATCAGATAAATCTCTCAAGCCACTCTCTTAATGTGGCACTTCAGGATCTAGTGCCCAAGATTGTTGGGTGTGGTGGTTGTTGTTGTGGGGGTTTTTTGAGTGTGTATGTTTTTGGGGGTTTTGGTTTTGCTTGTTTATGGTTGGACTCGATGATCTCAAAGGTCCCTTCCGACCATGAAGATTCTGTGAATCTGTGATCTTACTAAACATCTTTCAGTGATCAGATGGAAGCACAACAAAGAAGATGCCAGGCATAAATGGGTCAAACAACATGTGTCCTGTTTATGATAATGGGAATTCAGGCCTTGGAGAGGCTCTAGGGAACCTATGGCTACACCACCATCCTGTGAGAAGCAGTGCAGTGTTGCTACTCTGCGACAGTTGACTCTCCTGCACCAAATGTTGTACTAGCTGCAGTAAGTGGAGAAGGTGAATTGCAGATTCTCCAAATAAACAAAAGAAACTCATCAACGTATTTTATCTGCAGTTCCAGCAAGTGTTCAAAAAGTTCTCCTGATTATTTTGAACTTTTGCTGTCCTCACTATCGTCTTTGTTTTCATAATGTCTTGAACCCTGTGCTTCTTTCTTAAACAAAGAAGCAATACCTTGCAGAGAGAGACTTTTCTAAGGAAAGGCTGTCCTTAAGTGTCACCTCAACTTTTTCATTCTCTTCCATTTCAACATTCCCAACAGTGCCCTGCTATCTCTGGGCATAAAGAGTAGCTTCATGCTGTAGCTCAGAGCGTATCTTCTGGTGATGATGCTCAAACTGCTCCACAAGTGTCTTTGTTGCAGTGGGCTGCAAAATGGCATTTTACTAAGGTCAGCTACCGAATGCAACCAAGCAGCATGTGTTCCTAATAAACCACGCTATGGTATGAAGAACTCTTCCGAGTGATCTACAATGCACAAGTAGCTTGCCTAGTCAAAAATGTTTCCACAGATTAGAAACACAAAGAAATTCTATAAAACCAAAGAATTTGGTTTTTTGGTATGTTACACTCAAGACTCACAGACTTCAAAAGAACTTAATTAAGGACATGTCTGTAACTGTGAAGTCTTCCCTCAGGATGGAGCACAGGGACATTGATCACCAAAGACACAGAGCACAGTCTATAATACTTAGTGTAAAGTGTGCAATTTTCTCCCCTCTCCCTCAAATTTATAAGTCTCCCAGTTCTTTTGTAATTTCAAAAGAGCAAGAGAAGTCCCTTCAGTCTAATGAACCTTTCCAATTTCTTAGCCAGGGTATTCTATTTTTCATATTTCCATTATAGGCATGTTCTTTCATTAATACTTGCTGAACACATTAAATTCATAGGTATTCTGTTACATTCACATGCATAAATGAAGTAGAACCCAATCTTTTAAATTTCTAAATTAAATATAAAATAAATAATTTGAGATTCTGGCATAATGGAAAATGCTTGGGTAATGTAATTTTAGCTATGATTTACGACAAAGCTCCAGGTTTGATCAGTGATTTTTGAGTCTTTTACTGGACACAAAGAAATCAAATATTTTAATTCTGAAAATTTGACATCTTTTTTTATTCTGGTACAATGAGAGGGAAATTGTCCCCATTAGTTTTAGGGGTTTTGTAATGGTTAGTTATTATGATGATAATTTCTTTTTGGTACAAGTTAAAGTAAAAGATAGACTTTGCCACAAAACTCTAGAGGCAAAACTTCAAACCTGCAAAAAATCTGAGCTGTTAGAGTGGCAGGCAAGGGATTAGAAAAGTAGAGAAGAGAAAGTGCAGAAGGGAAGAAAATGAAAAATGAGTATATTACAAGTAGTCTTTATCAAGAGGAGGCAGTATCAGCTTAATCCAGTACTTTTCTTTACTAAGACATATTTTCTATACAACAAAAAGACATTAGATTTATTCCAGACAGCTGTCAGTAAAGCATTTGATGCAGTGCCATAGAAATTGCTAGTTAATATTGAAATGATGGAGCTTAGTGAAAAATTTATTAGACAAAAAATGCAGTTAAACGAACCTGACAATGCTGATGTGTAAATAAGAGGATAAACGAAAATAAGAGTGACGTTCCTCAGAGATCAGACTGGGATCCTCCTATTTTGTTATTTTTAGTTGCTGTTTTAATTTTTGACAAAATTGGCTAAGAGTTAAAGATATTGTCAACGGTAAGCAGTATCTGGTTATCTTACAGAACTGGATCAACTGAAAATTAAGCACTGGAAAACAGTTGGAAATTTAATAGAGAAAAATGGGAGGTCACGTGCTAATGAACAACAAACTTTTCCAGCATAAACTAAAGGGCAATAGCAGGAAGTCCTGTGTGTACAAGTCAGTGTGTGGCAAATACAAGTATTAATGTGACATGACTGTGAAAAATAAATGTGAGCTTAGGACATATGGGAGAGATACTTGCAGTAGAGTTAGACAAGTAATGAGGCCAGGTAACACACAAAGGACTAGTCAGATTGCATCTGGAGTGTTGCATATAAATTTAGCAATCCACAGTCAAGAAAGATGAATCCAGCAGGAGCAGAACAAATAAATAAAGACCAAAGGATTTTAGAGAATACTTGTTTTGATAGACTGATAAAATATGAACTAAGATTAAATACCAGGAAAGGAACTATGTAGACTAAAGGAAATTTGGCAGAATAACAGGTAAATTAACCTCAGTGAGAGTAAATGCATAGATGGATATCCAGGTGGTTGTTCTGGACAAATATTTTAACAGTGAGGGCAAAGAAAGGAATTGCTTTTCAAGATAGAACTTGATCAGCCAGTGAAAAGGATTTTATAGTCCTGCACGTGGGTCAAGGCAACCCCAAACATGGATACAGGCTGCACAAGGAAAGGATTGAGAGCACCCCTGAGGAGAAAGACTTCAGGGTGTTGGTAAATGAAAAACTGAGTATGAACCGGTAATGTGTGTTTGCAGCCCACAAAGCCAATCTTATCCTGGGATGCATCAAAAGAAGTATGGCTGTTAGTTTCAGGGAGGTGATTATGCCCTTCTATCCACTCTTGAGACCCTCCACCCATAGCACTGCATCCAGCTCTGGAGCCCCCATCATAATAATGACATGGCTATAGGTGGTTAGATGATTCTGATATGGTTAGATATAAGGAAGAAATTCTTAAATGTTGGGGTGGGGAGACACTGCAACAGGTTGCCCAGGGAAGTTGTGAATGTTCCTTCCTTGAAAGTGTTGAAGGCCATGTTGGATGGGGCTTTGAGCAACCTGGTCTAGTGGGAGGTGTCCCTGCCCACAGCAGTGGGGTTGGAAACAGGTGATCTTTAAGGTTCCTTCCAACACAAACCATTTTAGGATTCTATGATGAAGCTCTGTGCACCACTATTAGACCAGGCTTTTCTACTTTTCCAAGCCCATATCCTACTTTGTGGTAAGTAGTTCCTCTCCAAACTTTTCCATGAAGAACACTGCTCTACAGAAAACTGATTGCTGGATTTTTGGGGTTTTTTGGGTTTTTTTTTACACAAAAAAAAAAGAGTAGTTTTCTATACAAAGTGTACACCTTTGTGGAAAATTTTATTTTTCCAACAAAAAAGACTATTTTTGGCATAAATACAAATATTTAGCATTTGGATTTTTTTTTTCCATTTGGGACATTTCAAAATGACCATTAATCTTGCTAGAGGGGGAAAAAAGCAAGACTCTACCAGGATCTACTTTCTAAAGATTTTTTGGTCAATGGAACCTTTTCTTGGTACAAAGCAGATTTTAGGCCAATTTACAAAAGCTGGGTCTGGATCTTCCTCTTTTGGTAATCTCGGAGTATTTGTATCAGCAGCCATGTTCTGGACTCTTCTCCAAAAACAGGTAAAACAATACATTAAGACTTGTACTAAAGGATGGTTAAAAAAGAGATCCAGGACACCTCCAGTCTTGATAAAGGGAGAGGGGGAGAAATTGCATTAATATTATCAAAAGGTTGAGTACTAATTTTGCATAATTTTAAATCTTGAAATAGAGCCAAGTAAATATATAGTGAATTTTTAGTCGAAGTTACAGTTTGAGGTTGTTGTAATTGTTATGTTATGTATCATTAGGATGGAATATTGTTTACACCATGGAGGGTTTTTGACACTTCAGGAAGAAGACTGAAGCTTAGCATGCTTTAGAAATTCAGAACATAATTTTGTCAAAAACTCTGAATAATCATCAGGCTAATGGGATATACATAAAGCAAAACATTTAGAAAGAAGAGAGTTGAAATTTCAGTGTAGTTATCAATATGGGTCCTGATTTTTATTGCTCAGGTCAAATCTTCCCAGGAGATATGAAAGGAGAAACTTCATCTTTAGCATAACCGAATTAAACACTCTAAAATGGTGTCTCCATTAAGAGAAAAATTCAACAGTGAGGTAGTATGTAAAGCCTAATCAACCAGTGTAATATGATCTGAATGACACTCTAATCAAGGATGGATTACTGGAGGTTGTATGAAGAACTTTCCCATGTAACAGGAGGGTTAATAAGAAATATATGTTGATAAAACAAGCCTCTGTAATCCACAGGAATGTTCCATAGGCAGAATCAATACCACTCACTTCAGGTGCCCAAGTTAAACAGAAAACATCTGAAAAGGAGGAAAAGGCAGGGCAATCATGAAAAGGTTGCCAGTGTTAGTGGGTGAAGAAAGACAGGCATTTGGGTGAGCAGGCATATGTCTGCAAAATGATATTAGGAGCAGATGTGTGCTCTGTTCTCTAGAGATTAAATGCCTTTGTCCATTCAGGATCCAGAAAACTTTGTGAAAAACAAAGGCCCAATTTAGCAGAATTAATCCCTTAAAAAAACCACCCCAAAATCAAAAGCAGCATTTAAGTAGGAGAAAGTAGCCATGAGCCCTTGTGGCTCACTTGCCTGAGGGCTGCTGAGGACTTAATTTCCATGTCTTCCCTAGTTCAAAATGATTCAAGGCCATCATCACGAATGAACAGTAGTGTGCTCTGATTACCAACCCAGAAGCACGCTGGGACCAGGGGAGGGCTGAAATTGTGCTGTTCTTTGTCACTTAGTGTTGGTGACAGACAAGCCTCTCTTCTGTTTGGTAATCCATTTCCATGAACTGTGGAGAAAAATTACATCTTTGATACTTTCTCTTCAGTTGAGATGAGCTAACTGTTTTAAAAGTTGTTAGTTGGATGGAAAATGGCAGCCAGGTTCGTGGCTACATAGCAGCCTGGCTTCAAGAGGACACATGAAGGACACCTTTGAGCATAGAGCCTGGTAGACTGGACAGATAGTAGTTGTATGTTCAAACCCTCTCAGACTTATATGGCCCTCAAAACACACATCTTCCACTTCCTGGGAAAGTGCATTAAGAGTTTCTGGTGTTACAGAAAAGATGGGTATTGCCAATCCTGTTCACCTTGAGATCAATGACAAAGATGGGTATTGCCAATCCTGTTCACCTTGAGATCAATGACAACAATCCCGTTGGCTTCAGCTGGGAACAGTCAAGCACTTGGCTGCGACACCATGTAAATACTGCTAAAAATTTCTATAAATCACACTGTTCTTTTTGAGGTAAGCACATAGTTGGCTGGGCTTATGACCGTCAGAGAAATGATGGCACAGTCTCCTCCTTTTTTAAGTATCTTACAGCAGCTATAGTGTGTGATATCTCATATATTGAGGAATTGTATGCACTAGCTAAATATGCCAGCAATTAGCTAACCAAGACTCCTGAACTAAAATGCCAGTTCAACTTTTCCCGAGTTGTGATGCTGCTTTGGGTTGGAAACTTAGAAATTAATTCTAAAAGATGTAATTTCCCCACTTTAATATATACTGTTTTTAATGGAATTGTGCAGAATGATTAGTGAGAGGCAAATGTCAAAATACCAGACAGAAACTGACTCACCAGTCGTAGGATTTAATATTAAGGTCAGGCTATTGAAATACAATGGTGCTCAGTCTTTATTGCCTTGCACCTTTTGTAGTGATTTACATTGGAGCAAAATGACTGGAGTGAATGTAATGTCCTATTTTTCCGAATTTGATGGCAATTTACATATTCCTCCTACAGTTGTTAGCAATGACACAGGGCACAAAGCAGTTAAAACAAGACCCCAAAACAAAGGAACAAGCTCAGAATGTCCTAGAAGATGATTATGAGCAATTGTCTGCAGAGGTTTTAAGGTTTGTTTATACTTTTTTTAATGCTGGATCAAAACGTTGAAGTTCTGTCCAAATAGAGCATAGCAAAAGTGCACACAGTGCACACTTTCTCTTCCTAGTCATTCCACTTTCTCCCCTTTTTCTTAATGCATTTGCATATGCCAATTGGTAACAAACCTTTAATGTTGATGTTTTTTATTTGAAAAACAGCTTTCATCACAGAGCTTTGATTGCATGGACTGCTCTAAAGTAAATGAGTTCCAAATTACATTATGCTTGAACTAACTGCATCTACTTACTAGAAGCATCTCAGTCCATAGTGGCACAGGAAAACATGAAAGGTTGCAAGATCAAATGCTAACACCAGCTTTCATGCAATACTAAACTTACATGTTGATGTTACTCATTTATTTGAAACAGGCTCCAACTCACATATCCTGTAAGTCTTTGCTGCAGTTCTGTCCTTTAACTGCTAGTCATCACCCTGTGCTGTTAGATTGGCATTTTCGTTGTAGTGTGATGATGAATTAAAGGGCTTAGGTTCAAAGTGTTATCTACTTGTGTTCTCGCTGTTTATTGTTTTGTCATCTATCCTTTCTGTGCTGCTGTCTATCCACCTTGTACCAGCTGGACACTAGTTAGCATATGGTAGGTATTTCACTTATTTCATTTTTTCAACGGGTCATTTTCCAACTCCCATTTGTCAAGCCATGATGCTAGCTTACTTGGGGAGTGCAATAGTTGGTCAATATCTGGATTTCAAAATACTTAACAGCTATGGTGTTGACCACAGTAGCCACAGCGACTTCATTACCACTTCATTTTGAATATATTACTCATACAGGTCACTTACTTAAATAAATTTGGAACAAAGAGCTTTTCTATTTTTTTTTTTTCTGAAAAGAATTATGTGTTTCTGAAACTGAATGGTATGTTTTTCTGTTTCTTGTAGTTACTCTGAAATACAAAGGGCTTGCCATTCTGCCAAGGGCTGAGTGCATTGATTATGTTAATGAAAGCAAGCAAGAAAGATCCAGAGATGACAGTGCAGAAAGGATGCGTAAAGGAAGAGTCAAATTGAAGGAAGTAGCACAAAGATAGTTCCAAAGATATTCCTGTGGTATATCATGTTCTCCTAAGCCAAACAAATGTGAGAAGTGTCCATTTAACAGACTCTTAGACAAGCTGAACATTACAAAGTGATGGAACAAAAAGAAGGCAGAATGTAAAGAGAAAAGACAGCGTATCTCTCTAGAGGAAAACTAATATACTGTTTTGCAAAAGAACATGAGTAAGGAAAGGACAGTACTTTTAGGTGTAAAGTTACAGGCAAAAGCACACCCAGGAGAAACAAGTTTCCTCCCACCTCAAGTGTAGAATACACAAAGGAGGAACGTACAGGTATTGTTAGGACTGAACCTCTGCTTCAAGAGCGTGGGTGTGTCTACATACACCTCCATAAAGACTGTCTCCTGAAGGGGAGCTGTCCTTACGTGACCGTGACTGTCATTAGTGACTTTGGATAGTATGTGAACATCATCCTTGGAAAGCTGCTGTTGTTGCTGTTACCAATAAATGGGAAGCAAACAATTTTGTAACATCAATTATTTATTTGGGAACAGGTAGCTTTCTGCAGTGATCAGTAAGTTGATAGAAAGGATCAGTTGCTTTGACGTTGGTGTGGGAACACAGGATACTTCAGGATACTTCTTCACAGACTTAATAAGTTTGAGCTGGTCTGGCTACTGTAGCGAATTATGTATGGAGTGTTTTGGAAAAAAACTGTGCACAGAGAAAGGACTATTTACTTCCCTGAATTTTGATCAACATGTACAGACATGGCACTAATTCCTGTAGAAACACTATGTCAGGGCCATCTGAAGATGAAGTTGTAGAATTGTCTAGGTTGATACATGAATGCATGTTGTTTAATGGCAATTTTCAAAATTTTCATTAAGACAATATGGCTGGCTTTGTATTGTTTCTAAAGACTATTCAGATCTCTTTTACAGATAATTTTCTTTTTTTTTTTGAATCAAGAAAAATCTAGCAGAGGCTGTTGAACAAAGAATGTCTAAAAAGAAAGTTTTTAAAGGAAACATGCCTATAATCCCCAACACCAGATCCTAGCAGACAAAATTAAAATGCTTGAAAGAAAATTCTGGGCTCAATCCTAGTACTTGTACACCATCCTGATGAGAAGAGTTCCCAGCTCCTGTTCATGGTCCTAGAAGACTCTTGTTTCCAAAAGCACGTGCCAATGTTTTTCTACACTTTGGCTATGATTTTAGGATCCCATCCTAAAAACATGCTGCTAGGTGAAGACTTAGCAACCTTAACACCACAAGACTGGAGTGGGTCCCAATACAAATGCTCAAACTGTTTAGTTAACTCCAAATATTTAGACTTATAAAATGTATTTCAGTAACAAGCAGTGTATTATTTCATAAAGTTTTCTCTGGAATTACCCAGAAACAGAAATATAAATTAATTTCCTGCAAGGTCAGTATTGCTAAGATGAATACATATCCTTGTTTATTATTTCTGTTCCAAACTGCTTCATTCCTCTATAATAACTTTCTCTGAAAGATAAATCTAATTTCCAAATCCTTCCTACTGAATTATAAACAAATCATATAAATAGCTATGAAACAATTCCATCCAAAAACAGAAGATGGGGAAATTATCCCTCAGATTTCAAAACATATAATTAGGTATCAGGTCAAATAAAATACATTCCCAAATGTTATCACAGGCCATTGTTCCCAGTTTCTCATTCCAGATGAAGTGAAATATCCCAGATACTCTATTTGAAGCCTTTGGTACTGATACTTGATTATGGGACCAAAAATTAACCACTGGATGTTTTTCATGCCTTTCTACCTGACCTGCAATCACCTACTTCAAGCAAAGTTATGACATCATGAATACTGCAAAATTTTCATTTTAGGAATTTGCTCTATAGTTCTCCAACTCTTTAATTCTTATAAAAAGGCACTACTTTAAAGCATTTTCTGTGTCTAAAAATAACTCTGATTATAAAACGCCAAAGTTCACGTTCTTTTTTGTGTTTCTATGTGCAGTATGTCTCATAATAAAGTTTAAGACGTGCCTCCAAATTGGTACTGAAGACACTGTACGGAGTGCCTACCAGAGCAGAAGATAGCCGTCCTAGGACAATTGTTTTTTTACTTTGATCTCCAATCCTCCTCTTAGTTATTTGGTTTTCTTCTTCACCTCTCCCCAGTCTATATACCTATACATTGACTTCTGCCATGCCAAAATTTTTGATGAAATCATTCTTATTTCTAAACACTTCCAATGCAGCTTCTTCTTCTATTACATCAAATACAACCTTTCATACCACTTATGGAGCTCTGTAAAGCTCTTTCTTCTTCTAGTTGTTCGTACTCATCCTGAGTCAAACCGTGCCACGTTAGTTCTCTTTCTCCACAGTTACAAACATCCCTCTGGTAGTTGCTTGAACACCTGTGCATTGCTTTTTGCTGTCCCTATCCATTAATCAGTACTATTATGAATTAATAGTAGTATCTAATTGGTCTCTGGTCTCTCTCTCAGAAAAAGCTTGTTCTGCAAGGGAGCACTTGTCATTTCTCATGTTGAAATGTGCATGGCATTCACAAGACACCAGCCAGCCCAAACAAGCTGCAAAGCTGAGGTTTCTCAGGGAGATGGCATGGGTTTCCTGAGGTCAGTTCACAATCCAGAGGCTGACGTCTATCCTTCTGAGACCGAAGGCATGATTTGGTGTCCTAGGCTGCAAAAAACCTAAGATATGCTCTTTCTAAAATTTCTTTAAGGTTAAATTTTGACATCTGCTCAAAATATTGAGGAAACCCTGAACAAATATAGTGACTGCATTCCCAAACAACCCAGTGGGGCAGGAAATAGGCAAATCTTCTCTTTTGTGTAAATTCCAGGTGCTAAGCAAAAAATGTACTTTATTTTAGCAGTTTCCAAAATGAGGTTGTAGTATGTCCCATTTATTGCCTTGTATTTCTTTACTTCATTGCATATGCATAGCACACATATAAATGAACTTCCTGTGTAAGATATCCTCCACTTCCCACACCCGCAAGTAAAGTATCTTCCAAATGCATACAGATATGAAAACAAGCTGTATTAAAATTGCTAGATGAAAAAAATGGTATAAACTTTTTGAAACACTGCATCAACATAATTTTGATTAAGGTTATTTCAGTGTCACAGAAGCTGACCTCAAAATAGTAATAAAAATTGTTTTCATAGTTCCAATTTCTAGACTATTACCCTGTAATTTTCATTTTAGATTCATAGTTGTATACACATGTCTTTATAATACTTTTCATTTGCTGAGCATGGAAAGAGACATCCGTTGAGTTATAGCCTGCGCCCATGTGTCAACTGAGGTCTCAGACTTTTAAGTAAGAAAGCTCATGAACTCCTGAAGGGAGTTTACTGGAATGAAGGGGTTTACTGGAGATACCTGGCTGTGAATTTGAAGCGCTTTCTTCAATGCAATCTATAAAAATTCGTATCTGGTTTCCTAAGTCTGTGAGCCCTTTGTGATCACACTGCTGACGTGTATCTGCTACCTACCACTTGTAAAAAATGGGGATTTGGGTAGAAGGTTGTTTGGGGATAGAGAGGGGGGCATTGGTCTCTTTTTTTCCTCCCTCTATAACTTAAAAAAGCCCATAAATATAAACTCTTATCTGTTAATAACTTTTTTCAAATGTATTGAATGCTGAATATATTTTAAAAGAATTGGTTCAGTTCCTGAAGTTAAGTGACAAATAATAAAAAGCCATGAAAACCTAGAACATTTTTGTTAACATAAGAGAAAACCCCTTCTATTCTGAATAGCTCTAGTTTCATTGCCTTTGGTCTTGGGACGTCACTTCTGATCTAGCATAAGTCACTATTCTATTAATCCTTCCAGACAGATTTTAGAGTCTGCCCATATTAGAATAGAAGGGATATGGCTTTTTTTTTTTTTTTTTGGTTGCAACATCATTAAATCCTATATACAAGAGAGAGAGGAAATTATATTTTAGCATCTGTTATGTAGCAGAGCAAATCCTACAGGAATTCAATTGCTTAAAAACTTGCTACTGAAACCAGCAACCAGGTTTTCCAAACTACAAAATTTTTGTTCTAGAGAAAAGTATAAGCTCCTAGATTTTAAAAATCTGAATAGGATCAACCACAAAAAAGCAATTGCAGGACCAATGGAAAAGATGGAAAAGAACAAGTTTTTTTAAGGGTTTGTGTTTAGCTTTAAGTGAGAACTTTAGTGCAAGGAACTCACATGAAAGAAGACTCTTGAGGGAGGAGAGCGTTCATCAATGCCTAATAAGGCAAAGTTCCCACTGATATTTTTCCCATGGTTAGAACATTGCTAACATTTCTGTCTTCCATGAATTCTCTTCTTTATAGTAAGGCCTGCATTCTTCTCTGATGTGGGGATTAATGGAGCGATGGAATTCTTCCCTTTTTGATTCAGCTATTTTCATAAAATTTCTGGAAATTTAGTATCTATCTTTCCATAGTAACTAAGGTGGTATGGCTTTAGGGAGTTTTTACTCCCCAAATGCAAAACAGTCTGTCCTCAGTGTACTATACTACATATAGAAGTCCACTGCAAGCATAGAAAAAAATAGAATTAACCAAAAAAATTTTTTTCTGGATATCACTTTTTTTTAAGGGAGGGAATTGACTTATACAGCCTTAAGAATTTGCATCTTCAGGTTTGGCTTTATTTTAAGCATCTACCTTACCTGTACCATTCTAATGACAACAATAATGACTCAAAGTATGTATAACTTTTGCTTTCAGAGTTCAGCTGATCAATCAGGTAGGCTTAGCCCCCTGCTTTCATAGATGAGAGACTGAGACACAAACAGGTTAAATGACAAAAGAATGAACTTGTAAAATAACAATAGAAGGAAAACGCTGTTGAATGGAAAATAGAGGGAAAGTGCAAAGTTGTGTTCCCCAAAACCCAGATTCAGCCATTGCTTACTCTTGGAGGGGTCAAAGCCTCACAGGTTCTGCATTCTTGATGATGAGCTTCCCTGCTGCATGGTGCTTAACAAATCTCTGCAAACATCCCATACTATCTCAGATCTTAACTGTCCCAAAGGCCATTCTGAATTAATGAATTAGACATATCTTCATCTCTTGCCCCTGTGTTTGGGAACTTGAAAACCCCCAACCAGTAAATTAATCCATTGTGACTGCTCTTTCTTTTAAAGCACAGGCGGAAGCTGCCCCTTTCACTCAGCCGCTTAGCATTTTCGAAAGACAGTCCTGAGTCCCAAAATACTGCTTATGCATTTTGCCTGAACCCTGCTTATCTGTTTTACCTAAACGGCTCTCAGCTAGAATGCATGAGGACTGCTCAGGGCAGTGGCTGAAATGTGGGATTCCTTCCACCCAGCTGTTACAGTGCTATGGCAGACTCACGTTTAGGGACTTTGTCTCCTACCCCATGAATCTCTGCTTTATGCAAAGCAATAGAGCTTCACTCAAGGGACAAAAAATTCCCAGGCCACCCAATAGCTGATAGTTGCTAATTAGGGTGCTTCCAGAGATGCAAGGGATATAGCAGAGGAAGGAACTAAATCTGGATCTCAGGGATAACAATATCAGTGAGCACAACAGCTGTAAAAATAATTCATATTACTTAAATAATTTTAAAGAATTCTGGCAAACCAGGTAATAGAACTAACCAGACTGTTTTTATCTTAAAAGAGGCACTTCTCTGCAGCCCCATTCAAGGATCTAACATGAGGTTGAATTCAAAATATCTTCACTATAGCCTGTTGACTATTCTGAGCATCCCCCTGCTTCAAGTGTTGCCAGTTATGCTACTGTATGTGCACTCTTTGTTCATTGTAGAGATCTAGAACTTATCTTTGTTTTATTGACTCCTACTTTGGACACCAAGAACTTAGGAGTTAGGCACTGCAAGGCTCCGCATCAGGCTATCAGAGCCTGTTCTGCAAATGAGACCCAAACAAGTTCAGAGTTATTTATGAAGTCTGTGCTGAAGGAGGAGAATGTACATCTGTCTCCTAAATTCTACATCAATATCAAGCTTTTATCCTTTTTCTTGATATCTTGTTCAGAGGCTCCCTAGAATATGCATTGCTCCAATGTTCAAGCAGAACTGGAAGCCTTCCGGCTGTTGGTCTTCGTGGCCTTGAACAGAGTATATTTGTTTGGTGTTCTTAACTGAGAAAAAAAATAGTATTTGCAAAAGATAAGCTACTGTATTCAGTTTTTAAATTTTTTACCATGTTTCTGTTTTTCACATTATTTTGAATATAAATATTGGCATAGAAAATATTTTGGCTTTGGTATAATCACTATATTGCCACCCAGAAATACGAAATACATCACAATTGATATTTCCATTTTTTTCTCCAGTGATATACTGTGCTTCTTTTAAGAAGAATAAAAACCACAGTGCATCTTGGAATTTGTAAATCAACCCAGTAAATCAACCCAGTAACCTGGCTTATGGAAAAGAATGCAAGCAAAATGTACTTGAAATGCATTTTCCCAGTAATTCTGTGTTGGCTTTTCCAGGTGGAAAAAGTGTTTTCTGACCACTGTTAGTAATCATCTACTAAGCTGAACAAAGAGATATTCCATACCATAAGACTTTGTGCTCAGTGATAAAAGCTGGGAGCAGGAAGAGGGAGGGGGAACATCTGAAGTTATGGCATTTGTCTTCCCAAGTCACTGTTACGCGTGATGGAGCCCTGCTTTCCTGGACGTGGCTGCTGGCAGAAAGTGGTGAATGAATTCCATGTTCTGCTTTGCTTGCACATATAGCTTTGCTTTACCTATTAAACTGTCTTTATCTCAACCCTGGAGTTTTCTCACTTTTACCCTTCTGATTCTCTCCCCCATCCTACCTGGGAGGGAGGGAGTGAGCAACTGTGTAGGGCTGAGCTGCCTCCTGGGTGTAACCTGAAATGGAATGAAAGGAAGAGAGAGGAGGGGAGGGGAGAGAAGGGAAGGGGAGGGGAGGGTCAAAAGAAATGATGCACCAAAGCCAGAAAGCTAAGCATTCAAAAGTTTCAGAACGGAAGACTTGAGATTGGCCGTAACTTTCTTTTAGCCTTCTAGAGGGTGCATTACAATTCCGACCTTTATTACATGATCATATTTTTCCCCCAGTATCTCTGCCTCATTCAGTGCATGGATATATAATATTGCCTTTTATTTTTATTCAGTATATGACCTTAGAGATCTTACTTAATTCATGCTGTTCAAACCCTCCTCATAACAAAGATTTGTCAGTTTTTTCAACGGCTGCTCTGATGTACTCAGTTTTGGAGTATTTGGATACTTCACAAATGTAATGGATTAATTTTCACAGCACCCAGCTGAGGTGCTTCATTATTATTAGCCCTTTGTAGGAACCTAGAGATGAAGGTCAAAAGCTAACTACCTAATTTTATGTTCCAGGCTGAAATGTGTGGAGCCTAATTGCTTAGGACTTCATACAGTGCTTTCTAGCAACCTACAAACTGCAGTTTTAAAAAACTTCAGTGAGTGCTTCAGACAGTCCCAATGAAATCAACATCGAATATTGAATACCAGATGTTCCCAGAAAGGCATTTATCCCACAACCTTTTGTGCCATCCTCAGTAAGGGCTTTCTGGCACTTACACCTCTCCTTTCTCACTGCACACCCTGTGACCTGTTGTGCAGGATGTCATAGCAGGTGCCATCTCCTTCCTTTGACATGGTCAATCAGAATTTTACAGCAGAAAGAGAGGGAAGCTAGACTGAAGGGCCTGCCTGCACCTACTAGCAAAGGGCAAAGGACAGCATGGGGACAACTCTGACATCCCAGGCCTTCAGGCCATGCCTACCACCATGACTCATCATGACATCATGGGACTGGATGCCACCTCCTGCAACAAGCCTCCATTCCTGGCTAAAACCAACAAAACACATCAGCACCTTGCGTGGTCCCTTGGCGACAGCAGTCAGGCAATCTTCCATGGGTTTTTTTATGTATGTGGGGAGTATACCTGGGAGATAAACTGTTATTACTCTAGCCAGGACAGGATCTCCTCAGTCACAGGTGACTGTAGAAAAGAGGCCCTCATAACCATCTTTGTAGTTGTTAGTTGTTTTTTTTGCTGCTACCAGGAAGCCACTTTCCTCTGTTACTTAAGGCAACAAAACAGACAACCAAGTCCTAGCTCAAGCCTCCCTTTCCTTGTAGTTCAATCTGCAGCTCACAACAATGACTTCTTTCCTCCCGTAAAACTGAACCAAGTAGAAAAAGACAAGACAAACCACTCTCAAATAGGAAAATATCAAATAAACTACAGCATACCCACATCTCTAGACTGCAACAGCCTTTCCACTGCTGGCACCCTTGCCCACCAAGCATCTGCAAGCATACGAACACTTGATTGTCCTCATCATTCAGCTCACATGGCTCTGGTTTCAGAGGCAGTATAAAGAAAGTCTGAGAAGGTCTTCTGGCAAAAATGTTCCTGTGATAAATATAATGAAGGTTCCCTGAGTGAT
Organism: Nycticryphes semicollaris; assembly: GCA_013400055.1. Classification (NCBI taxonomy): domain Eukaryota; kingdom Metazoa; phylum Chordata; class Aves; order Charadriiformes; family Rostratulidae; genus Nycticryphes; species Nycticryphes semicollaris. The sequence goes on from VXBJ01004145.1 coordinate 192,829, forward strand.
TCAGAGACCTTGTCTCATCAGAATGCAAGCAGTGAAATGGAGAAGAAGCCAGCATTAACCTCATATAAAGAGAACCTTTCCCTGTCTAACATGGTGAGATGTGCCATGACAGAGCTGTCTGTGATATTTTTAAATGGAGCAAGAGAAGAGAAGTTTGTGGGGGGAGTGTTAAAAGAGGGATGAGACCAGACCCAAAGAAAAGGCACAGATTCTCCCCGTCTTGTCTGTGTCCATGGTGCTCTGTAGTCACCATGGTGTATGAGTGGGTGCTCCCAAACCAGTGTGGGAGGGAGATAGTTCTGGGTGGGCAGTGAAGGCCATGCATTGGCTGTGCTCCTTTGCTGCACACTGGTAATGTGAAGTCTGGGAAATAGGAGCTTAAGAAAATGATCAGGAATTACACATGAGTATTTTTGTATCCAAGCAAAGATCACTCCTGTTACTCTTTTCATGCTGATTTCTGTTAAAACATGTCACAGTTATCTAGAGAGGCACTCAGGGAGAGCAGGAGACAGGGACAGAAGGCAGAAGGAGGCAAAGGAGAGAGGGAAGAGGAAGGGAGAGAGGGCCTGGAGAGGGATGGAGGAAAGAAATTCAAGCGAACGATAAATGGGGTGATATGTGTAAGTATAAGGAACAAAATAGTGATGGAATACCCATTGCAGTGATCGTACAGTTGCATTTATTTATTTATTAGTCCAGCAATAATTAGAGTTTCGTATTAGGTTCTTCACTGAGATTTAGATCTGCTGTACCTCACCATAACACCTGTGCACATGACACCTATGCAAATGTTCTCGTATTTCTTGTCTTTTGAAAGCTTGATTTTTCAACTATTGCATTACTTATTTTTTTTTCCATTTCAATTTGTGAAAATAGCAAAATGCCATCAGTATAAATCCTATAGATAGATATGCTCTTAATATAATTGAAGTGTTTGTCAAGGATTTGAGCATGCTCTTTTGGCATGTGTTCAGGTTTCTAGGTTTTGCTAACTATGCATAATTTTTATATTATACCCGGAACATTTTCTCCTGTTTCTTTTGTTTCCTTTTTCTATGCTTCGTGCAGACTCTCTCTCCCCCTCTCTGCCATGCCATTTCTTTTTCTTCCATACAACAGGTATATTGAACAGTGAAACCTCCTTAATTCTTCAGCAACATCAAGAGAAAAGAGCAATTGCAAGGAAACAACAGCTCAAACTGTGTGTGGATTGCAGCATACTGCGTACAAATGTGTACAAAATAAAATCTCAGGTGAGCTATCTAACTTTGCAATACCAGAAAGTTGCCGTTGCTGACTGATTTTTCAGAGCTTTGCAACATATCAAAATTCTGGTGGATTTACTTAGGAATGAAGCCAGGACAATCCTCAAAACCACAGAGTCCCCGAATTTCTCAATGGGATGATTTTTTAATTTGCAGTTGTTATTAAGCAACACCCTCTGCCACCAGCCCTGGCCTTTGCCATGCCTGTCAGTGTTTAAAAGGCATTTGGGCAATGCCCTTAATAACATGCTTTAACTTTTGGTCAGCCCTGAAGTGGTCAGGCAGTCAAACTCTAGTCACTGTAGGTCCTTTTGATTTCCCTTCCCTTCCCTTCCCTTCCCTTTCCTTCCCTTCCCTTCCCTCCTCTCTTCACTTCTTAAAACATTGTAGGCAACGTCAAGCAGAATCTTATATGGAAAATACTGGTCAACATTAATCAACTATGACTACATTAATTTATCCCAGAACAGCTATATATAAAAAATGTTTAGTAATGCTACTTTAGCCTTATCATCATGACACTGACGAGCTTTTAGCAAGCAAACCAATTCAACTTCAGTATATCTGCACCTTTTACTATGAGTTAATAATTGCAGATGTGTATGACACAGAAAGTGCTAGAACTGCTTCTTGGAGTCTTGCAAAACAATATTGAGTGTGTTTTATCTACTTTCTTTGTGCTCCCATTTAATCCTGTTTAATTGGTGACTTACACAGAATAGAATTGGAAACAGTAAGTACCTTTTTGAGGTAGAATAAAATGAAACAAACAAAAAAATGTTTTACAGTTATACATAAATTTATTCCATAAATGATTACACATGTTCAATGCCTTGTGAAGACTGCAGTGGGGAACCCAAATTAGATGGCAGCTCTAAGTGGGAGCAAAATAAGTTTTACTGGGTTGAATCTGGAAAACCAACACCAGTAAAACCTTCAAGAAAGCAGGCATTTTACTGTTTCAAAGTTGTTGCACAGAAAGAAACCTCTCCTTTGTTTTCACTCTGTTCTGGTTAAGTCTCTAGCTGATATTTCTGAGTTTCAAATGAGTGTCATCAAATCTATGCATTGCCAATGAACTGAAGGACATTGCCAAATAGACAACATTGTTGGTCAATAAAAAAATCCATACTGAGTGTTCCTACCCTCTATAAACAAAAAATAATAATCTTTCTAAATTTATTTTAAACTTCACAGAGAACTCTTAGAGATATGATTATCTAATTAATTCTGTAAAAATTTGAAATTATGCATAATTATTTCATTCTTTTCAAATTCTGTAGTTTAAATTCTTTTTTATAAAGCTTTTTAATTCATATATCCACTCCTCCCACTTTTTAAAATTGTAATTAAATTCTATGGAATTTTTCCACAAAGATCATTGTGCTAATTCCTAAAAATTTCTTTGAGGAAGTAAAAATGCTTCTGAGCCTATAGTTAAGCCAACAAAGCCACAGTCTGAAATGACTGATTTTAGACACATTGTTATAGAAGAACCAAACATTTCTAATTTATCAATCACTATAAGAGTAACAGCCTGGCCAGTGTTACTCTACGGTTAGTAATCCACTTCCTTCGCTCTTTCCACACCTACATTAATGCCAAGAAACATATGTATGCCTGATGGAAGATTTTGATTATTTGTTTTAAGCTGATGGAATATGTGTAAATATATACAAAAGAAAAAAATGTGTCTGCAGTGTTGTGGCAGAACACAGATGGAACAAATAAGAAATTGTGCTATTTATAAGCACAATGGGGCAGCACTTTCTGCAGCTCCAGGTGCAAACTGCCAAGACTTCAAGCACTTTCTCTCACTACTTGTCCAAGTCCTAAGTTCTGGAGTGAGAGTGCAATCAAGGATGGAAGAGGAGGAGGATGCAGAGTAGCAGGACTATATATACACAGTGTCAGTAAGTCTTCACATGAAAGCCAGCATCCTGACTGCTTTTTACGTCCAGACGGCAAGCCAAGACTTTAGTCTTCATCGTTGGCCCAGTAATAACCGAGAAGCAGAGCTCAGGCAGTGAAGTTTTGAGCGAACTGATGACTTTTATGAACGACTGCAAATCATTTTGAAGCATTTTCTGGAGTTCAAGAATGGGCCAAGCTGTTTGTATGGACACGTCCAGCATGTTTTGGTTTTTTCCTAAGTGAAGGTTTATATGAAGACATCTGTTAGCTGGCCCTAAAATTTTGCTCACACAGCCTGGCTGAAATCAAAAGAAGGGGCGTAGGAAAAAGACAAGCTGGCAAAAGGGAAATTAAATAGATATCTTGAAGTAGTATGAGAAGATTTTGTGGCAAGACTCATTTTCACAACTTCAGGCTATAGTAATCCTTCTTAAAACAAAAATAAAGAACTGATTTGCTGGATTGCTGAGTGCTAGAGGTTATTGGTTGCCTTTTCATCAGTTGCATACAGCAAAAGTAATTTTGTACAGAGTAAACAACATTTTCAGATGCTCTGAAATATTAATGTGGACTGTATCAAAAAACTTCTGTAAAATCTCAGGATTGCGCTGTGATGCTATAACAGAAGTCAATGCAGCTGAGTTTTACTGTCCCGTGCAAATTCATAGCTACAAGATGTTTGTTTAACTTCTTTTCTGTAGCACAGTCATCATCATGTTTCATCTGCAACCTGAAATCATCGAGTCCAACAACAGTCTGAAAACATCTTAGCTAAGGGAGGACTATGTTTGTCTGTAGCTAATGTTATCATGAGATTATTTTTCCCATGAGCCATTTATTAACTAGAAAATATGCTTTTGAAGATCCCCAAGCTACTTGTAATTGCAGATTGAACTCAGAGAAAAGTTGCTAATGAAAATTATCACTTTTTATACACTTATTGCATGATGCAAAAAGTTATTAATAACTTATTTATCTTAGATCTAACCTGATCAAAGCAGGGAAAGAGAAGTCATCAGTTAGATGCACAAATTTCTGGAAGTGGTCGTATCCTTTGGTACAGCAATTAGTCTTTTACTGAAACATACATCAAATTCTCCTTCCTCCTTGGGAGATCTGCATTCACTGCTCCCACTTTCCGGTAACTTCACTCCCCTATTGACAGTCTAACAGCAACAATAAAATACTGAACACAGAAATGAAGTCACTGAAACACAACTGTACACGGTAAGGGGCAACAACCATCCTAAAAAGTCAGTTGTTGCCTCAGTAACAATATTGGTATTTTATACTTAATACAGGGCAGGATGAGAACATGGTGTGTAGGAATGTGGGAACTTTTTTTAAAAAGCAGATAAGGCAACCTGAGTGCTCTAACCAAGTGTGATGACCTACCCCCAGTTTTACAGAGGTTAGAGTTGCTCTCATCTTTTCATTGCTTCACAGTTGAGGGCAATGCCTGATATTCAAATGAAATATTTTGTTGATGGACAGCTGAAATCATTTAGTTCATTTTTTCCTTATTAAAAAAGGGGAAAAAAACTTCTCTGCATTATTTTTTTCCTAAATGTTTGTTAATTTTTGACACAGCTATCAAAAAGGATAATGTTCACAGTAAGCATTTATATCATTGCTGTGTTCTGCAACATACAGCAGGGGGAATGATCATAAAGTGAGTGGGTTTCAGGAACAAGCAGTTGCCTTTAGTCCTAGATCACAAGGAACTGAGAGACAGTCACAAGAGCAGCTGAGATTGCAGCGTCAATCATCTAAGGAAGGTAGAAGGAAAAGGTAAGGGCATGCCATAGCTTCTGGCCTGAGTCTCCAGTGCTCTGATCCAAATACTGCTCACCAGAGTGCTTATTTCTTTGTTAGGAAAATATCTGCAACAGGATTTTGTCAGAGAGATTAACATTAAGAAATTAGCGGCATTTGTACTATATTTGTATAACAACAGCTCCCATCAGAACAAGATCATCTTGTCATGCTAACTGTACAAACAAATGTTTCTGATCTGCAGAGCTAACAGTCTAAATTCAGGCACAATAAACAAATAAAATAAATGGAGAGACTGGAGAAGAGGACAAGAGGGAAGCAGCGATAAGAACACTTAGTTGCATAGACCATGTACATACATAATTGCAGCTCTATTTATAAGCTAGAACTAAACATGAGATATTAATGAGGTTAGTAATCCCTGCTGGCCAGCTGCCTAGCCATTAAAGGAAGGACAATTTGTCTGTAAGGAGAATATTCCTACACCCTACTGTGCTGCTGAGCAGGAGTTTATAAATGGCATGGGGGTTATTCTGTTTCTTAATACTGCTTGCCTTACCTTCTTGAGTCAGCTATGCAAGGATAGAAGTCATACCTCTTATGGCTAGATTTTTCCGTTTCATCCACTTTAATGCTTACAGCAACTGAGTCAGTCTTTTCCCACCCCGTTCTCTACAAGGGGACCACTTGACATATCAGGATAGAAAGTGCACTTGTAGCACAAGTGAGGCAAAAGTTGTTTCCTTTTTGCTGACATGACTTCTTGTGATTTCTGTTTTAGTAGTAAGTTAATCTGTTATAATATGCAGATATATTACACAGTGATAAACACATTTCAGTAATAAAAACTTTGGATTAAGATCGACCACTCTCATCCTTTCCTCTCTGCCCCATGAGGCTTATTCCTGATTTAAAAGACTGTAATTGCTTTTTATAGGATTGGGATTTGCTGTTAACACAATGCTCTATGCAATTTTCCACTTTCCAGCAGCGAGCGGTGGCTATAGGGCTGGGGTTAGCTGTGTTGATGGATGCTACGGGACCAGCATGTTCGCACAAAGTGCACACACATGTGTGTCTGCCTGAATAGTTTCCTGACAGGTAACTCTGCCTCCTGATTGCCGTAGCTTACTCTCTCTGTGTTGACGCCTGTCTCCTGGGAGACAGAGCTCTCCACCTGCTTTGTTCGAACAAGCCAGGACCTGAATACAGGGAAAAATTAGCTGTTGTTGACAGTACTAGTCAATGGGAGGGAGGTTCTTCACCCATCTTTCCATCTACCACTTCCTCATTTCCCACAGTGCTTCTGAATTGTATTCTAGGTTGGTATAAATAAGACAAATTTTCTCCTAATATTCTTTGCTGGTAACACGCTCACACCCTGGTGAATGGTCTGCTGTACAGGGAAGGATCAGCTTAGAGCAATGGAGGTTGTTTGTGCCTTATGAGAAAAGCTGCTGGGCAGTGAATTTGCAGGTAGAAGGATGATGTGCAGGAATTACAATCTCCCTGCATCCTGTGGGAAGGGGCTGCGCAGCCCATCTCCTGAATAAGCAGAGCTCAGCACTGGGATGCCGTCACTAGCTCAAGAAAACCATAAAACATAAGCTACTGGGAGCAGCCCCAGGGAGGTATGTATATACACTTCTGCTGTTCTTGTACTTATAACTTGGCATCTGCCGCTGGTCAGATACCAGGCTAGACAAATCTGGTATGAGTAAAGCTGTTCTTGCATTTTTATGGTCTTGTCTCCTTCTATTAGAGGAGTCATCTCAGATTAAAAAAAAATGGCCTTATCTGCCTCGCTCCTCTCTCCTCAACCCTCTTATCATGCACTTCTCTGTCAACTTCAAGCTTTTAGGCAATCCTAAAAATTATTTTCCATCTTTGTTTTCACACTGCCTCAGGTCTCTTGGGAATAGCTGAAATACTATGAGAAAGCCTTTTCTCAGGCTATTTACAGCTTATCCAGAAGCTGAAAGAACTAAAAAAAAACCTCATAAAAAAAAACAGTTCTCACAAGACTATCCAACCCAATTTAGTAGATAAAAGGGATTTGAATAGCTTTGAGAACTGTTCAGACTTTTGGGTGATTCTCAGTCCTGGCCTTTATGGTTTACTGATCACAATCTGTATTTAATATCACTGATAGGAGATCAAGATTTGTTTCTAGCTTGAGTTGCCTGCATTGAAGTAAATTTTACCCCTCTCTTTGAACACAACAAATTTTACAGTCAATGAAAAGAAGTAGGTGCCTTACTTATGCATTGTGCTCTCTTCTAGAGCCATCAGTGATGACACACCGAATTCAGGCTCCTGATTCAGGCACCTGATGTATGCCCAAGGTCTACAGTGTTGAATATTCCCTTCAGCCTCGATGTTAAAAATAGTCTTGCCCCAAACACGTCACTGTGGAAAGTCTCAATACTGTGGTTCCACTCAACAAGTGAAACTTGCTTTTCAGGCCATAAGCAAAGCCACCTATTAAAAAAAAAAAAAAAAAGAAAAACATTTTTCAAGCTTCTACATAGTGGCTTTTCAGGCAGATGGCTGAGAGGCTGTCCAGAAGGTGAGAAGAGTGCTCATTTTGAATATTTCATGCCTTGCTTGGAAGCTAAAAGGGAATTGATACTGGAGAGGATCCAGCATGTGTAAGTGCTTTAGCTCCTATGTTTTCCCTAACAAGAAATTTCTGATCAAATGTAACAAGAACAGATCCAACAGGGTTGCAAGATTTCTACAGTCCTCAGGGTGCAACACTGTTCTCAGTAAGTTCACCAGAAAATCACCCATTGACTTTAGCTAGATACAGATTTCTCTTTTTGTCAAGAGAGAACTTTTTCCTTGATGTGCTCTTGAAGAACAAACAAAACTTATATTACATAAATTTGGAGCAGTGACGTGAGTACAAGGAGAATCCAACAGCCCACCCCACCACCACCCAAACTAGACAATCAACCCAAATCCATGAATGTCATATAAAAATGAGCTTCTGCTCCCAAGTTTTGAGCAGGGGGGTTGCTGCCTACTCACTAGTATTGTGGTACCAGTGAGTGAATTATCTGTGGTACGGAAGACCTTAACAAAGACTAACTTATCATACGGAGAAGCAGCCCATATTATAGTCATACCAATCACCTTCAATCACATATCTACAAGTGATGAGGAAGAAGAACTCAATGGACTACTAACAGTATGGGTCCAGTTTGTAACTCTACGACAAAAAGATAGAGAAAGAAGCAGCAGTGAAGCTGATGAATATTAGGTATTTCAGGATGAATTACAAGATACTTGGTGGAGTGCAGTGCATTATTTCCTACAGTCAAAACAGGCTGAAACAAAATCTCCTTTTAGGTTACAACTCAGGTATTTGCAGCTAACACTGTAGCTACCAGCTAGCTCAGCAAGACAAAACAAAGGAAGTTAGCAACATTTTTTTCAGCATCAGATTTGGGGATCTGCTGTCTTCACACATCACTTGTGTGGTTAATGTTTCTTTTTTGGTTTATGACACAATAAAATGAATGTCTGAGCTAAGCTAATATAAAGTCCTCAAACTGTCCCTTTGCATAGTATGAATGTGGAGCAAAAATTAATTACACTGTACAATAATCAAGGGAGCCTAGCTGCAAAAGGTAGAGCAAATAGGCTGGACAATGTTAAGTCTGTGTTTGCAAAGATCTTCCATTGCAAATACAGCTGAAAAAGAATGAGATGGAGCCTGGAAGAGAGAAATCAGCAAATTCAATGGAAATTCATTGAGAATTAATGGAAAAATCCCACGTTTTTTTTTACTCTTTTTTTTTTTTAATTTTTTTTTCTTTCTCCTTCATAGTCATTAAGAATTGTCCTGGAGAAACAGAGACAGTTTATTGAGGATGCAGGCAGGATTTTCCACAGGGTAGGTGGGATTTGGGTGCAGTGATGTGGAAGGGAGGAATGGCAAGGAGCCACCAACCATTTGGAGGTGGGGAGGGAATATATGACCAGTCTGTGTGATGTCAAGTAGCTGTCAAAAGATGGCAACAAAAACAAGGAAAGCTTTGCATGCACATATGAGGAGAGCAAGACACATCCCATGCCTCACTCAAGAGGAGACCTAATTTTGTTTGCTCTTACGCTGACCCAAGAGAAATCCTTGCCTGAATGGTACAAATATATGTCCTGCTCTGTTTATAGTACTTTCAGTTAAAAATAGCTGGGACAGGAGGGAGTCATGTAAGGAAAGTGGTTTGCTTATGAAAATGTTTTTTTCCTGTTTGTATATAATTTTTGTACACACCCACGCACTCACATGTACGTAGCCACAAGTCAGAGACAAGTTTTTTTCCTAAAGAGGCTCAGTAGACCAACCCCTCATAACTCTTTCTCACAGGTTTTCTTACTAGCAGTGTTAAGAACTAAGAGCCCAGTTCAAAGTCCTTTGGAGTCTATGGAAAGATGCCCATTGACTTCGCTGAGACTTGGATCAGGTCCCAAGTCTTTCCCTATTTAGAAGTTAGAAAATAGGCTGCAATTTCTCAGCTGTATATGCTGGGCTAACTGGGCCTGAAACTAAGTGCGCAGGAAAGCCCCACATACCCAAGGCTGTACCTTGAAAATGAGTTTTTTGTTTCTATCTGCTCATGGGTCATTGAGTTCTTCAAAGTCAATTAAGCAAATAATGCTTCTATGCTTCTAGTCATTGGATTTTCTGTCCTTCCAAGGTTTGGCAGCTCCCAGAGTTATTATCTGCAAGATGTAACCATCCCTATCCCTGTGGTCATGCCAAAAGATACAATTTTGGTCCTTGACAATTAAAAGTAGTCTTTTACTCTTTTTTTTTCCTTTTATTTGGAGGAAGAACCAGAAGAAGAGGAAATTTGAAAACTTTTTCAAATTCTCATCTGCAAAACAGAAATTTTTCAATTCTCCAACAGACTTGGAAAAGAAGCATCTGTGGTTTACTCTTGGCATTACCACTTAAATTTCTTCCTAAAGCACAGTTTTATCAAAGCAGTTTTGCAAAAGGTTTAAATGAATGGCCATGCTGTTTCTGATCCCATTCTTGAGAATTAACTTACTGCCTTCATGCCTTCTTTTTTCCATGCTTAATTTAATTAAAAAATTCTTTTTTTTTACTGTAATAGCAATCTAGCACACTAGATTTTTGTTTGGTTTTAATTGAGACATTAAAATTACTAGTTCAAGCTTTGACTAGCCATGAATTAGAATAATAAGCTAGATCCTGTCTTTCATCTTTTCAGAGATCTGCATTATTGTGAGGTTTTTTAGCATCAGTGGGTGTTTTTTGATCAATTTCAATGTGAATTTCATTGATTTTTGTCTCAGGAGAAGGGCTGATGGAGGGCAAAGGTAGCTTTAAGCTGGCTGTCAGCACTCTCTTACTTCTGCACCAGAGGAATCTGTTCCAAGTCTATTGTTTTCTTCAGTGACACATTACTAAAGTGACATAATTATGTGGGTGGCATAAGATTTATGATCTCCTTAATTATTCATTTATTTACGTGTTTGGGTGTTGCTCTTAATGTGACAGATGTACACATTTGTCAAGGCACCAGCTGAACTGTCTTTTTTTTAAATAAGGATATTTACTTTCAGAAAAAAACCCAGATGTAGTCAGTTGTCTATTTTTTTCCAGTTTAAATTTCATTCAGACTCATAAGAGAGTTTGTTTAATTTTCTTATCTTCATTATATTTTGATGACAACTTAATTATTTTAGAAAAATTAATGGTTCCTCCACTTCCCTGTGTTAAACACAAGAAGAGTATTATGCTCTAATTACAAGGAGTGAACTACAACTGACGTCAACAGAATTTGTGTGACTGCACATATTATAAATGAAATCAGAATATTATACAACAGCTGGAAGACAGTCTAAGAAATAACTTTTTGAATACCATGTGAAGGAACATGCTGACTAACACATTCGTTTAATTCAAGAATCTCTACACAAATAGTGTTCTTGTCTACTGACTTCTGCGCAGCCTGGAAAATGTAAATGAACTGATTTCCATGCTCATTCTGCCCAAATGTAGTGATTCATATTTAAATACATGAGTTGTATTCTGATTAGAAATTGGTTTAAACGACATTGAAGTCTGACATAGAGTCTGGAGAGCTCATGACAGTAGTCACACCTATAGTCATGGGTGTACAACTAGAGAAAAACTGGGAAGGAAACTAATCACCAGCTCCAGGATTCTTAAAAACAGGTGAAATCTGACATCATCCTATTTGCTCTTCACCAGAGCTCATTTTAATAATTTGTGATCAAAAAAAGAACACCCTAGCTCTTCATCTTTGGCTGCGTTTATCCCATGCCTTTCTGGGTGTCATGGAATTATTTTTTTTTCTGACACAGGGCCCAGCTGTGCATTAAGGGAGTTCCTGCAGGCAGGAACGGCATGCTCAGAAGTAATCTGTGGCACAGAAGACCATGGAGTAAACAGTGGACTCATTCCTAGGATGAGGAATTACTTAGAGGGGGCAAAAACCACAAAATTTTTCCATGCGTATTGGAAACGAGGGTGCTCTCAGTCCCACTATTCCATGTCTTCAACAAAGATGGTAAACAGCACTGGTCCCAGTACCTACCCCTGAGGAACACCACTTGTCACTGGCTGCCATTTGGACATTGAGCCGTTGACCGCAACCCTTTAAGTGTGGCCATCCAGCCACTTCCTTATCCACCAAGTGGTCCATCCATCAAATCCATGACTTCCCTCTTTTGAGATCAGGATGTCATGTGGGACAGTATCAAAACTTGGTATGTTGGTAAGAGAGTGACAGAAACCAAATTAACGTTGAGGATGTGCTCCTGCTGGACTCACTGAAAAAATTGGAGTTTTAATTATCCATTAATCAAATGCATTCACCATTTGCCTAAATTATTGCTGTGATTGACCAGATTACATTGGCAGCTTATTTCAGCAGGTATCAATTAGAATTATTTATATTTGAGGTAACATCAGGGATCTTTGTTTTCCCAGGCTTTTGGGGGGATGGTTTTCTTTTTTTTGCCACTGCTGTCCATGCTTTAATTGTGCCTGAAGAGGATTCACATCAGTAGACTTTGAAGTTGCTTATGAATTTAATTTGGCGATTCACTCCGTTAAAAAATCATACTTTCCTCCAAAACAACTTGAGTTTTACATTTGGTTGGGGTGTTTTTGTCTTTTATTAAACTGTCAGTGAAGACTACACTCTTACTTTACAAAAGTGTTAAATGTTGGATACCAGAAATTGATGGTGCATTTATGCTGCCAATATGATGATTCTTGGCTGTAGGTATGCAGATGAGTTTTGTGTAACTGAAAATGTAGAGCTGTATACTTGGTATTTCACTTTCATGTCAGAGATCAGAGTGAGGGGAAAAAGAAATAATTTCCCTGAACCTAGAGCTTGCCCTCAGGGGCTGTGATGTCTCACTATAGGCCCAGCGTGAGCAACTCCTAGGAATCAGGGAATGTGAATGGGAAAATTGTAGTCCTTCTTGGAGGGAAGCAATCCTATTGAATGTATGACTTGAGAGAGAAGAGTGTCAAATCAGTGTTTTTTTCTTCAGTTTATTCCTGTTCTCCTCATTTAGCTCTCAATAACACACAGCAAATGCTGGGACAATAGTCTTCTTTTAATATATCCTCTGATCCCTTGATAAGCTTCATGCTCACAAAGGAAAGGAAGTGAAAATGATATTTATCTTTGGTTTCTTCTGCAAAAATATAGAAGTTTTCTGGTAAGGAAAGAGAGAAGATCACTTGGCATAAGGACTTCTAGATCACATTGGACAAAGTTAGGACAGTGTTATCAATATCAACAAGTAATTGTTAAGGAAATTCCTTAGCATCTGATGATATTTTCTCAGTCTTCTAGTAACAATGTTTTCATTAAAGCTTGGTTTAATGTGATCCAAAGTTCATATACTTTAATTGCTTTCTGGCACTTGGGGCTGTGTGCTCTATAGTACAAATGTGTTAAAGGGAAAGTACCTATGTTTTGAGAGGAAAAAAAAGTTTTACTCAGGCAAGAAAAATGGAAGAGAGAACCATGCATACCTTTTCAAAGAACAGTTGCAGACTATAGAACTTATAGAACTATAGAATTACAGCAGTGCCTACTTGTGAAAAGCACTGGAAGGTGGGCTTTGTTTCAGCTGTAACCTCAGAGTTTATTCTTTGTTTGCTCAACAGGTCTGTGTGGTGAGTGTATCAGGAGCTGGGCGTCCATCCTCAAGGGCGCTATGAGGATGAGCGCAGTGGTCTCTGTTCAGGGACCAAGCTTTAGCAGTTCAACATCAAAGCATCTAACTATAAAGTTCTTGAATCTTTAGATGTAACCCTAAAGCTTTGGTTGCTGAACATTTAAAAAAATAAGGCTAAGGCCAGCTGAGGGAAAAAGGGTTGTTTGACACTGAGGTAAAAATTCAATTTCCTTTTAAGGTTGTAATAATTTGCTATGTGGTGAACTTTATTTGCGGAGCATTCAGGAATTCCCAGGGTCTGGTGGGCTCTAGTTTTTGTTCAGTATCAAAGTTTACCCAGTGTATTAAGTATATCACTTAAATTCAGTTTCTATTATAGTTGATTGTTAAATGTTGTCCTCTACAATGTTTCATGTGTGAATAGCAACTTAGAATTTTTTTGCCGAGAGAAAGATTACCATCCTGCCAGCACTGGCAGCCAGCCTCTATTTATCCTGCCAGCAACATACAATCTTTAAAAATTCCCATAGCTACCTGATATTTATAGGCACATTTAGTATCCACAGCATAATTTTACTTGTGGGAAGTCACACAAATGCCCTGCATTGCAGAATGTCTAGTTTGGGTTTTTTCCCCTCCAATATTTCTCTGAGTTTGTTAATTTTAGATAGGATTCACTTCACCTAGCAGCAGAGTATTTGAGTGAAACCTTCTACTATTTGAGAGTCACCTACTGGCAATTTATAGAAACAGGCACTTGGGAAGAAGTGATTTATCCCAATTGCCTGGGATGTCTGATTCTCTCCAGGAGGTGTCTTTGTCCCATCACTGTGGTGGAGGGTACTACATATCATGCCTACCTTTTAAATGGTCATTACTCAATGAGATGAATTCTAACCTGTTTATTTACAAAAATGCTTCACACATTCTAGCTGGTATTCTGACCGATATCAAAATCATTTTTCTTTTGATTAAAAAGATTTAACCATCTATTTCTGAAAAACAGAAAACGATTCATAATTTTTTGGATATGAGAACTCAATTTTTATAAGAAAAATATTTTAATATAAGGAAAAAAAAGCTAGTACTTCCAGAGCTAATGAAAATAATGGGTTGGCACAGTGACTTTAATTTAGTTGCACAAATATGTAATAAGAATATCAGAAGTCTATGCACACATTATCTAGGTTTGGGTTCTGGCATTAATTGTGCTCAATTCCCATTCACAATGTTGTTAGAGTAGTGAGCTCTATTCCTCTATTTTTAAATGTGAAAATGCCTATGCATAAATCTACATATTTTGGGTAACAACAGAATTTTTGTCTGCATAGGAGTATTAGAACAAATGTCGGACACAGCAAGAAGGAGCAAGAAGTAAATGAAGTAAAATTCCATTCAAGGCAATGGAAAATTAAAATTATAGTCTCTATTTGAACAAAACTGATTAAAAAATTCAGAGATTTTCTAACTACCCAAAAATCTTTTCTGGTGACAATGCTAATGTAAATTTGAGCAGTTCTGCAATGGCAGGAGCACTGGACTCTATATCTACACAGACCTCAGCACTGACACTCTGGGACCTTGCTCTGTTGCATGACAGAGGAAGTTTTCATTTTCTCATTCCATTGCATTCAGGGGAGCAAATTTCCTAGCTGCAAAAGACAAAGCAGCAAAGGCACTCCAATCACAATTATAACAATGGCACTAATACAAATTACTCCATTGCCCGTGCACCAAACCACACCTATACTTCAACTAATGCCCTGTTTAAGGAAGGAAGAAGCAACCTGAATAACCCTGGGGAGAGTTTCTGGACATTCTGATTACATGGGAAATTCGGTGACTGAAGCAAAACCCTGGACACTTCCTTTTTTTTATCATTATTTAAATATTTGCCTTTACTTTGTTAGCACAAAGTCTGTGGACATTTTGTGCTGCTACATTCCCCTTGGGCTACATTTTCCAATATATCAAACTGTGTGCCTTGGGACTCACAAAATCTCTAATCAGGCAAGCAATGGTATAACTTAGGTCTTTGCTATTGGGGAAAGACCACTACAGTGGGCTAGAGTGGGTTTTCATTACTTTTCTTTCTACTGGAGAAGCAGTGTAGCCAGTTCTCATTTTGCTTTTTTACAAATCCAGCAACGTCCAGATCCCTGAACATCACCAACTTTCAACAGCAAATGGATGAAGCAAGATCTTATGTTACAAGACTTCATTAACTAAACAGACTATGATGTACCTTGCCAAAATGCAGGAAAAATAAGCAAAACAAATACCCAGAACATTGGATGAATTTTTTCTGAATTGCCCTGATGTAAACCAAAGAGAACAAGTACAGATTTTTCTTTCACTTAAGAGTGGGTAAAACAAATACCCAGAACATTGGCTGAATTTTGTTCTGAATTGACCTGATGTAAACCAAAGAGAACAAGTACAGACTTTTCTTTCACTTAAGAATGGGTAAAACATCACTTGGGTGCTATGTTTTGAGATGCATAGCCAAAATTTTCTTTGAAGAAGGTTTAATAACACGAGCACAGATTTTGTCACATTGATGCAAATGCAGAAAGTCAGAGTTCTGGGACACATCAAAGACAGAAAAAACTCCTAAAGCTCTTGACTTCTGCCAACTGTCCAGGCTGTCGACAGCACTGTGGACGATATAGAATGTAGGAATGTATTTCTTCCTCTTAACACTCTTCATAATCCTCTTTGAGGGAAACACAAACATACAGAACATGAATAAAGTTTCTACTATCTTTCTTCTTTCCACTCTTCAGAAACTGAGCAAGCTTTCAGCCTGCAGCTGCCTATAACTAACTTTATATCATTTATTTGCTTTTTTTGTGCCCATTTAACCAATTCATCACAACAAATGCTCCATGCTAACTCCAGAGCTGGCATGTCTGAAAATATTTACTTCCCCATTTCTTTTGCTATTGCTTAATCTCATTTATGATTGTCACAATCATATTACACATAAGAAGAGCTAGTCTCCCCACCAAAATATAAGATTGCTATGAGAATATGCTTAAAGCATATCTAGTTAGCAATTCAGGAAGCAGGTATTAGACATTTGCTATACATTTTTATGCCGAATGTTTGTTGTTTTCTTGGATGTGAGAACTACCATGAACTTAATTCTATATTTATTATGATCAAGCTCCTTCAGAGAGCTGCACAAGGAGATCCTATACCAACTCATGAAATCTCACCAGCATGGTTTGCTTTGTTAACTGCAACTTCACCTATTTCTCAAGCTAAGTAGTTCAGAACTCCTTTGTCCTATGCACTAAAGTCTATACATAAAAATATTTTACAAATAACCTATTACATATGCTTAGTTTCTTTTTTCTGGTTTTGATTTAGATGCTGGGTTTTTTTTTAATAAGAAAAATGGGGTTCGCTTTCAGAAAACCTAGGATGCCATACATACAGAAGTATGACAAAATCCTTTTGTAGATTTTTTGCTGAAAAGTAAGCCCTGTATGATGTACATTAGAGGTGTCCTAAAGATACACAACTTAATATTGCAAAGCAACACAAACTTATTTCTGATCTTCTGTGAGCTTTCAGTTTTTGAGCATATAACAAACTTTTGGTTGAAATTTTCTAGTATTGATAAATCTCATTTTAAATAATAAGAGATATAAGACCTTATTCTTATTTTTTTGTCCTCATACATATCTAGAACACCTGCTGTAAGTTAAAAAAAAAAAACCCAAAGCTTTTTCCTGGAATTATAACTTAAATTTGCCCTTAAAAATAATTTCTCTGAAGCAAGCTATCTCCTTTCTCCTTTTTCTAATCTATAATATCTGAATTAATACATGAACAAACAACAGGTTGCAGAGAATCACTGAGGCTGATCAGGAATTTATGAACAGTTTACAATAGAAATATTGTACATACAGTCATGGAATCTCAAAGTGCTGCTGAAAATTCTTTTGCTGGCTGAACTGCCATTTTTTCTTTCCAATTCCTTCTCCCTCACTTCACTTTAAAGAAGCCTAATGGAAAAGACAATAGAAATAACAGAATTCACTCAACTAAAATGCAATATTTTTACACAGAAAAAAAATATCAAAAAGCTATCAGGAAGAAAGAAAAATATTTCAAAGATGCCCTTTATGATGACCTCAGTCATGAAATAAACATAGTAATATAAAGAATGGGAAAATTAATTTTGACTCACTCAAATAAATAAATAAATAGATACATACATATAATGTCTTTCCAGATTGGAAAAAGAGTGAAAAAACAATCCTTTCATGTTCAAGGCATATACCACAACGTGAAAAAGGGGCTGCATCTTGACAAATGGGAACTGGGAATTTCCACATTTATCAAGGATAATCACATTCAGAAGGGACTTAGCCCAGAGCAAGTTGTATATATTTATAGATATTCCATAGAAACATACAGTACTAAGTGAAACACTAAACTGCTTGCTGTATTAGTGAAGCAAGAACTGATGCCCTTAGGGCTGGCAGCGGTACTATAGAGGCAGAAAGCCCCAAAGAAAGTGGTTACAAGCCTTCTAGCTTTCTAGTCACCATGCTCAAGTGATTCGGACCCAGCTCTAGGCACAGGTCTCATACAGGCATAACGCTTGAGTGGCTTCAGAAGAGGCTGTGGTACCACACTGAACTTATTCCATTGTGATTAAAAGCAGGCCTTGTGTTTATCTACTTTGTGAGAAATACAATGCAATTATTTCATCAAATAGCAGTGTGCTACTGGACTTTCTGAAGCTCCTCTCTTGCTGCTTTGACCTGGCAGGGCATAAGCTTCCTTCAGGCTGGAGATTATTTTAGGAGGTCATATTCCTGCAGGCCTGTAACGTGGCTAAGCCCATACTGACCAAAGCCAGGGCTGGGCTTCTCTGCATTACATGCATGGACATACTTTCAGTCCACAGTGCCAGGTCAGGGCCTCTCAGCAGTGTGGACACCATTTCATTTTCCTACTCCAAGACTAAGGAACTAGGCCTTAGATCTGTCCATTCCTGCTGAAAAAAAATAGCGAAGGAAGCCTGATGAAATCCAAACCAGAGATCAGGGGCAAGCTAAAGAACAGACACAAAGAATCGTCTGCCAGCAAGAGAAGGTGGAGTTGTTGGTTCTGCTTCCGTTGGAAGAAGAAGGGCTTACCAGCACCCCTTCCTTCTGCCATGTACTCAGCAGTCTCCTATCAATGCAGCAATGCTGTAGTTTTTCAGTGCTCAAAAGCAAAAGAAATAATCTGTGGGCCCACACTGGCTTGAGAGAACTGCTTGTGTCACCTGCACCCAGGAATTCCCCTGCCTGGTGGGTTACCTGAAAGGCCAGTTCTGCAATGAACTGGTCTTCATTGCTTGACTGATACCATCCACCAACAGAGTGTCACTGTGGGGCTCCAACACTCATGCGCTTGGCAATCTAGTGCTTCACCAGTGAAAACAAGCCTTCTAGGCTGGACGGAGGGAGAGGGGAGGGAAGATGAGTTCGTCATTTCCAGAAATAGTTCATCAGAAGGATAATCTAACCCTAATGACTTTCAAAAATTAGTACTGCATATGGCAAGTAGAAAAAACTAAGAACGTTCAATAGGCATTCCAAAGTGCCACTTAGCACTGTAATTCAGCTACCAATTCAATTTTCCAAAGTCTACATTCAGGATATGATGTGTAAAAAAGACCCAATTCGAAAGATATATGAATGAAATGAAAATGCATGTGTGAGTGATTCATTCTGTCAGCATCATCAGCTTTATAAATGTAGGTTCAAAATACCCAAGGTCAATATTTCTCATTATATAAAAGTGAAAGGAAACTGCATTCATGAAAATCAGCAATAACTTTGGAGCTGTAATGAGGGATCTTGTGAGAGGTAGCGGCTTCTTTCAGAAATAACATTTACCCCAAGTCATGAAAGGTAACAATAACAGTGCAGAGATCTGAGTGTCAAAATAGTCAATGGTTTGGGTTTTATCTGAATTTGGATTCTTCAATAAAGTCAAAAAAAGCTAGGAAAAAAATTTAAAAAGAGCAGCTTTTCTATTTCCACTTCTTCATTTCATTTATATTCTGTAAGTTTCCCCAAGCCTTGCTGCAACACAAGTTACTTTCATTGGCCCTTTTCCACTTGTTCCTGTCAGGCAGTGATACATCCCTTAGCTTCATGCTTAGCACATACTGGAATTATTGAATTTTAGGATAAACCTATGAATTTGTCACAAACTGATCTCTGTTCAATATTTACTTTTTTCCCAAAGCACTTGCTTTTAAAATTATGGTGAGATCTAGATGTACATTTGTAAATTATGTTTGAAACAAAGGTTAGTTTGGTCTTGAGTTCCTACATTTTTGGTGACCAAATTTCATTTGATTCAATGAGTGATAGAACTGGCTTCCAATAGAGTTTCTGTCTGATTATTTCTCAGATCTACATGAAAGCAAATTGTCTTAATATTCATTGCCCTCTAATACAATGGCAAATTTAGAAAATATATGGTGCTCCATATTGGTTTTATGACTGCTTATTATTCCATCTTTTTTTTACAATATTCTGTGTTGCTTGCCTGTTAGCTGGTTCTTTTTTGTAAGAGCTGTATTTTAGTTCTGGTATCGCATCACCCTGTTCTCACTTTATCTGTCCGACTACATCTTAAAAACTTATAAATTCAGCGCCAAATGGCAAGTTGAGAGAACATCTCTGACATCAGTGCTAAAGTTGTCTGTCATGGTCTGTGTCTGCTTCGTCTGTGCAAACTATACCCTGATATAAAACCAACTTTTATTTCTTTTCTTTTGGTTTATTTAGTATTCAAAGAAGGAGGCTTTCAAATACTTTCTTAAAAGCTATAGTGTATATTTTGACTATTAGTTGCTGTTTCATACATCTTTGATGCAGTCTTCTATGGCTGAAAATGTAGTTGAAGACTGGTTACGATCTACCCTGCTGCTGCTAAGCTTTGTCCTTATTATCTTCAAGATGCTTTTGTAGCATATTTGCTTTATTAATTCCATTGTTGAGCTTTTCTCAGGTTGAGATTCATAATTTATTTAGTCCTTATAATTTAAGAATATTATAGATGAATGCAAATAAGCCTTGTGATTTACTAACACCTCTTTCAACTTTTGTATCCATTTCCTTACTATTCCTGTAAATCCTCTTGGATTTTTCTGTACTGCTTTCATGAATGTGATTTTTATTGATTTTGCTTCCTGTGGAAGAGTTGTAAGTTTGTTGGAGTTTTTTTAAATATTTTTTTAAAAAGTTTATTTTGGCTGATTTCCTTTTGTTGATAGAGTTCTGTATTTTCTTATTTACCCATGCTGAAGGATTGCTGCTCTGGAAGTTATTTTTTCCAGAATTTATGATACTGTCATACAGAAAGGGTTTCAAGATGTCAGTGTTGATGTCTTGCAATGAGTCAAATCTTGCTGCATGTGAAATCTTTACTTCAGTTTCAAAATGCTACAGTAAATAGCACTACGTGATCAACTTTCTCTTTTCCTTTACAGAGGTTTGTTTTCTTATGTTTCATCTGCTTTCTTATCACATATAGTTTGTTATCTTTGATTTTGAGGATTAGGATCGTGGCATATCCAAATATTCATGTAAGTTTTTTCCAATACATATATGGTACCTGATAGCTCTGATGGGAGAATTCCAAATTACTTCATGGATTTCTTCATGACGAAATATAATTTGTGATCTCCCATGCCAGAAACAATTCAGACATCTATGCATCATTCTAGTTTGGAAACTCATGCTATATTTGTACATTTATTCTGAGTTGTTTTCCCAGCCACTGGGTCTGAAGTTCCTCATTAACCTGCTTTCTTTAAGCTTATCTAAATAAGGTGGGGTTGAAGTTTATGTGAAAACAGGAAAAGTTCTTGCCTAGATTTTTTTAGTTCAAATTTGTTTTTTCTTTCTTTTTATTTGTTTGTTTGTTTTTCTAACCTAAAAAAAGCTCCCTACATATTTAGATACTATTACAGGAATGGAATGAGATGCAGTCAGTCAGTAAATATTTCTTTAAATTAATTATTGTCTCACAATGTCTTTGGCAGTAGATATTTATTTATTGATAACATTTTTTAATATAGCTGCAAAACCCATAATTTTTCTAATCAGGAGGTCCTCATGTCAGAACACTCTGTGCTAGTAAAAGGTGGCATGTGTGCCAGCTACCTGGTGTTTCTTTCCAATAGAGCCTCACTGCGTGTTCTCACTCTATCAAGTTGTGCTTAAATCTGCAAAATAAACTTTTTAATCTCTACTGGGTAGGAGTAACCAATGATTCTTTAATTAAAATTTAGTATTTGATTTTAATTTAGAGTTAGATTTTAGTTTCCTTCTAGCTAGTGACTTCTTAGGGACCTAGCTAGTTGTTATAAACAGAGGTAGACAGCAGAGCTGCCATTATCATAACCATAACCATGTGAATTTCAAATATTTTATAACTTTTTTTTTTAATTCTGTACTGTTGATATGAACTAGGCGTTAAGAGCACATGGTTTTGTGTCTCTTATCTCTAGTGACGAATCTGTATTTCATCTACTGCTGTACATAAAAAGAATATACTGCCACGTATTCAACAGAGAGTTAAACCAGAGCAAGTGAAATTGGAATGAGGCTTTGGAAGTTAGTTATGTTCACCATATGGTAAGGATTATTGTTATGCAATTTACAAAGGTATTGTTTTAAGTTAAAACATTTAGAAGGGCCTTCTTAAAACTCTAGATCCTTTTAAACAATTCATCCAGATTCCTAATCCCTGAAAGGCCTTTTGGACCATTAATCATGCCATGCTGGCTTTTGCCCTTCACATTTTTCTTCAGACTAATCCACAGAAACAAGCAAATAAATTACACATTAAAATTTATGAGTACAAATTTTTCCTTTCCTCTAACTAATGTGTGTGATTTTCCCTGGAGAAATTCCCTCCTGCATAAGAAATTAAAGCTTTTAAGCAAAGAATAGTTCCACTGTCAGGAAGAAAAACAAAACCATTGCCATAACCATGTTATTTTCAAATATTTTATAATTTTGAACACTATATTGTTCATATGAATGAGGGCTTAGTAGTATATATAAACACAGTTAGCTCCTGAATGCCACAGCAGTATAATACAGTATGCAAAAAAAAAATATATATTAATAGGTTAAATACTTTTTCCTGCCAGCAAGGAGAGCTTATTCTTTAAGGAAGCTTCAAAAGGAACAAAACTCTCAAAGCTGCAAACCTCTCAGTTCTTTTGATCTCTGGCAGCTGAAATGAACAACTGCAGACCCTATGAACGTTTTAGTTTCCAGTCTAGCTGATGAACTGCATTGCAGGAGATTACCTGTTCACAGGGAATGGACAGACAAACCAGTTGCATGATTTAAGAAAGCTCATTTCAGATGAAAATTTTCACCAGTTTCTGAAGACTCAGCAAACCTCAAGGACAGGTTGTTATTTTAGCCAAGAGTAACACTTTGAGGTCAAAATGGACCTTTTGAAAATCACAAAAATGAAGATGTAGGCATTTTAAACTCCTACTTGATTAATTTCAATGGTATTGCTGCTGGATGTTACTGCAGCATACTTATTAATATAATTTTTACATTGGAATGCATTTCAAAACCAGATTATTTGTGCAGAAAAGTAAGGTCTTTATCTTGGCTTCTAAGAATATATCCAGTGCAGTTATCTGCTACACTATAAATACACATTTTTACAAGAGGGAAAGCATAATTGTCTCCTGACAGTGGAGCTGATTGTTAGAAGATAGTTATTTTCTTGGGTCATGTCAAGAAAGAGCCTTGATTCGTTCTATATTAAGCCAAATTACTTTATTGCATCAAACATTTGAACCAAGGAGGCCTCTAAGAATCTACAGGATTCTATATAAGAATGTTAACTATATATTGCTAATGTGACTTTTCCGGTTGTAGAGTGGGAGGACCTGCAAAGGAAAAACCAGACCCTGGTCACTGAAATTTCATCTGGTACGTAGCAGATGAAAATTTTAAACATGTAAATTTGGTTGTAGTCTCCCAGCAGTAAAAGGCCTCACAAAACAGAGAGCAGTGGACTGACAGTCTCTTTGCAATCCACCTATTCAATGTAATTATACCTTACTGTTGCTCAGATAGGTTCATTCTTTTAAAAGGCAGAACAAGGGGGACTATATTTTATTTCAATTACCTGGAAAACAGCTTTATTGAGATCAGGTGGGCATTATACATAACAGAAATAACATAATTTTAAAATCCTAATTGCAGAATAGGTTAGAGACAGACCTGCAATAAACTGGCAAGTGGTTTTTCTTCTATACAGCACAAAAGCAGAAAAGTTCTCTTTTTCTGAGTTATACAAGAATAGCATAAAATACAACATTAGAATTTATTAGAAAGCATGTACTTTCTCATTTTATCTTCAAGATAGTTTATCTGGGGGACTTGATTTTTCCAAACTAGGAGGGGTTTTAAAGCTGGATTATCAGATTAATTACATAGATGTTTACTTAGTAGCCAGACACCAAAGTAGAATTTAGAAAGGAAATACAATCCTTACATAATATACCACTACAGTAAGTCTTAATACTACAGAATTCAGCATGCAGCTCCCACTTTGGTTCTGGCTGCTGATCTCCAACTTTTCAATTTCAAAAAAATTTGGGTTTTCGGTGCAAAGCAGAGGTTTCCCATGCTCCACAATGTTCAGAAAACAGAGAGCTTACTGTGCTCCAGAAATGAGTCGTGCTGCTTTCATTGGGACCATCAAGCTGCACTCATTCTCTGGACATGTTGAAAAAATATAGAAGAAAAGAAAGTCTGTTTTAACTTAGTTCCTGAGCTTTCATCCAGAAAGAGATTTAATGGACTCAGGTGACAGTACAGCTTCATAATTTTGGGGAGCAAATTGTTTTCAAGAAAAAAAAGGGTTTGTTTTTGACAGTGTCACTTTGGAGAAGGTTGGGAATGAGAAGATCTTTCACATCAAAAAAAAAAAAGAAAAAAGCAATGGATAGCCAAACAGTTAGGAAAATCTATTTGACATACATACATTTTCAATTTGACTAGAAAGAGACAGATTTGCAAAAAAATTGAAAAAAAAAAAAAAGGAAAATGTGCATACTTTCATATTCTTTCAGTATTTTGAGATCTGCTTTAAAGATTAAACAAGTTCAGTAAAGCCATTGAGATTTTAGATTAATCTAAACCAAAATTAACAGCCAAAATTTTGATACCTAACTCACTACAAGTGCTGGAAACAAACATTATCTTTGACCTAAACTGGCACTACTTGTTCTCATCATTTAGGGGAGGAATTGGGGGGGGTTGCTATTTTGTTTTGTTTGTTTGTTTGAAAACTTAAATATGAAAATTGCCAATGACTGTGGGAATGGGTACTCATAATAGCAGCTTTTCATGTTCCTCTTGATAAGCTTAATCAAAGTATCTGATTATAACCCTTCCCTTAGCACTTCATGTATTGTCTCCTTGGGAGCACAATGGATGTAATTTCACTCTTTCAGACTAAATGATTTTCATGGTAATTTCATTGCCATTATCCATCCCACACGTTGTGGTTTTGTATATCAATGTGTCTGACCCATGGCTTCTAACTAGTAGTCTGAAAAAAAGTAGCTTTCAAACATAATAAAGAGGTAGAAGTCATAGAGAGCTAATAGCAGGAAGAACAGATAAAAAGACACAACTTGGACACAACAAATTTGTTAAATAGAAGCTGAGTTAGAGGAGGATTATGAGAGCATACCTCATTACTCTTCAGTGGAAATAACTCTTGTAAACATATCATCTGAGTTAACTCTTGCTAGATTATTCTGCACACCAAATATTTCATTTACATAAAAGTCTGATGTATCTCAGGTGCCTCTGTGGAAGATAAGAAATGTAATGTAATTAGCCTTTGCCTCTACTATTCATGTACCATAGCTTTGGAACAAAGTAAAGAAATAGATGAAATGTTGGGAGGGAAGACCCTCACATTGACTGGAGGACAGCAGAAACCAGGAGTCCAGACAAAGATACTTACTGGTAGTCATATAAGAATGCTCTATGTTACTGCTTGGACTTACCTAAGAGAATATCTCTTTAATGCAAACATTGCTTTCTTCTAAAGCATAAAGGTGATGTAGAGTTGTATAAACAGCAGTATAGAAGTGTAAGATGAGATGCTACGTGGAGGTAACAAAATTGATCTTGTTTATCCTTTATTCAGCTATGACAAAAGACAGAGAATTAATCTTGTAATAACTCTGATTACAGGGGAATCCAAAATTCAGCATCTCCTATACAACACACAGACCAAGCTCCCCTGTGGGGCTGTTGGCCTGTGCTGTTCCCCACCACTGTGAACCACGACAGCTACTTTGGGGTTCACATCCAGCACCTGTCTCCTGCAGTCACCCACCTGTACCTATTTAGTCCTTTCTTTCTTGTAAGACAGACACAGCCTCAGATGAGGCTGGCACAGTGGGATGGATATTCTGTCTAAGAACTGGAGACCTGGGGCAGCTGTCTCCTGTTGCTTGGATGGAGTAGAAACTTGAACCAACATCTCCCACCTTGCAGGAGTGTCCCATAAACTTTCATATATTTGGTTCTGTCCCACTGAACCTGTTCTTTTGCAAAACACCGAAAGAGCTGCTGGTCAGAGAGGACTTGGGAATGTACTGATCAGAGAGCACTTGGAGAATGCTTGGACAGCAGTTTACCCATGGAGGGTGAAGACAAATATATGGGCCAGAAGACACGGGACTTAGTTTCTGCTTCATTTTGTGTTAAAAAACAGTGATCTCAGTACTTTTTCCCTCCTAGGACTTTTTCCTTCTCCTCTTTACAATGATATTGCTACTAAATGTTTAAAAGGCTGTATTGGGTCCCAACTTTTTTTCCTTATAATTAGTCCTTTCACTGAAGAGATAAGCTGCCTTGTCTACTGCGCTAGTAGAGTTGGCCTTACTGCATATCAAGTGGCATAGAACTTTAAAATACTCAAATTAAGTCAATATTGCATCTAAAATTCTGTCAAGGCCTCAACAACTTGAAAAAAAATGATGAAATGTAATGATCTGTGCACATATGGCTAAATTTGGTCATTAAGTCTCAAGAGAAAACCTTATTACTCTAATCCATGGAAAGAAATCTCCCTTCATTCGTCCTTGGGTAATATAGTAGGAGATCTTCAAGCTGTTTTAAAAACACCTTGTGTTCATTCTTGTCATCTGTATTTTAAATTTCATTTTAATATGTGTGCTTGACACTGAAAATTATGGGGCAGATAAAGGGAAATTTTGAAGTTGTTTCAATGAGGAAAACAAGCAATCGTTACAGGACATATAGTGTATTATATCTAATCAGTTAACACAGTTTTATCATGCTTCAACACATAGAGCACATTCTTTGAATGTCATTCATGCAGTGCATGTTTCCTTTGTAAATAACTTCATCAGAAGGAATAAGTCAGATTTGAAACTCAGAAAATATACAATTTTAAATCTCCTTGTACTAATCTGATAAACAAATCCTCCCTATACAGTGACAACTTATTGCATTTTAGCAATCATGATAGGAAATGTACCACAAATGTATTCATTCTTTTTCCCAAATACATAACCTCTCTTTGCTTTACTTCTAGCCAAACCTTAATTCCTTGAAAGACCAAGGAATGGTTGTCCAACCTCGTCATGCATCCTGGGTTTCAGGTAAAGTTTCCGGTCATCTTGTAGCAAACACCACCAAGATCACCTTGGACTGCATCAAAACTAACACAACCTGCCTTACTATGGGTTGTGTCCTGTCCCAAGGGAATCCCTTAGCTCCTGATGGCAGCAACATGCTGGGTGGGAACATTGTGCTTCTGATATTCCCAATCCTAATTCTCTCACTGCTTTCCCCATGCTTGGTGATGATGGGTTTTTTTGTGCCTGTTTCAGTGGAAGCATTTACTGTCCATTTAGGATTGATAGCTGGAGCGTGGGCCATAGTCAACGCTGATTTTTGTTGATTCTTGGCCCTTCTCTTTCAGAGGATTTTGGGGGAGCAGTCCTTGCGCCCACTCTGATTGCCTGAGTGAGCATTTAGGTGAGGCTCAGAAATGTTATGAGGTGTCCCAGAGCCCTTGTAGTCCCCTTGTGAAAGATGATGGGCTGTCACTGTCTAGTCCATAAATGGGACCGTTGTCATGGAAACACAAACACATGGAAATACTAAAAATAAAGTTGGCCAGACAAGCTTGATAGTTTTTAGGCAGGAAACCAAAGTGAGAGAGTGCCATGGATATACTTGGAATTTAGACAGGCATTTGATAAGGAGGCATATGATAGTCTAGGGAGAAAATGAAATCAATTTGGCTTAGACAACAATACGATTAGTCCAATCAAAAGCTGGCTTGTGAGCTACTGGCAATGGAAAATTATAAATAATTAATTAAGGAGAGAAAAATTGACTGGTGATGTCCCACATAAATCAGCATTGGGCTACCTGTTTAAAATTTGGATAAATGCATCTACAAAATTCTATCAAGTATAATGAGTTATTCAAGATACACTTAGAAGAGGGAAAAATTTGGACTGCTTCACTAAAGTACAAAATAATGAATATATATCACTATACCAATTTCTGTGGAGGGGCAGGGGGTGGGCGTGTGGAGGTGCTTATGACAATACATGACCAAATTTTCCAGCCTTCACAACCCAAACACTTTGGGTTTTTACCTATTGGTGGAAGCTTTTTTTCGCAAATAAACCTCATTTTACACGTCTCCTTCCAGCAGAATCAGGTTAACAGCATTAAGAACTGGACTTAGTTTTATTGGACAGAGAATCCAAAAATCCTTCAATACCAATATTCTCACATTAAGACCTACATTTCCCAAAATTTCCTTTAATATCCACTACACTGAGCAGGAGCAACTGGACAGCCCAGCGCTGTAGGTCCCTGGGCTGGTATCTAGCCACACTTTGAAGAATACTCTAAAGTCTTCCCCACTATCAGGTTATAGCCTGATATATAGTGGCAACTTTATTTAGCTGTGTTAACATGCATGATTAAATTAGACTTCTGCCAGTAATGTCTATGACAGAAGAAGGTAAATTATTCTCATTATAAAGAAAGTAAATGAAATTAATTTTACTATCTAGTCTCCCATGCTGACACCTCAACTATGGAAAGCACAGTGCTAATAAGGCAAATGGACTACATCGAAACATTTGGGATGGCTGTAGTTACCAATCTCTGACTCTACTATTAATCATTTAAGTCATCCAACTTTTGCAAACATCAACTTAAAACAAACACAAGCAGCTAAATTCATAAATACATCAGCAGTCAAGATTTATTTGCATTTGAAAATGTGGTGAAATATCCAGAATAACTGTTTCATTGTAAATATTCAAATGGCCACTATTTTCTGAGACAGCTATTTCATTAAATTTCTGAAGACAACATCTGAGTCACCAAAACTATTTCCCCTGTCACTGAACAGGGTTTTTCAGATAACTAGTTTTATTTTAGTTCCCTTCCTCACAAGCTGCTGATTTATCTGTTATTCAAGTAACTACATTTTCCTCTGTCCTTGAATTATTTACTGTTGTGCATCCAGACAGACACTCTTTCACAGCTCTCCAGTAAGATTCTATTACAGGCAGATATTTGTGTCTAATTGCATGCATTATTGAATGTAAAGATTTAATATATCCCCCATGGCAAAGAAGTTGGAACAAGATTATCCTTAAAGTCTCTTCCAACCCAAACCATTCCATAATTCTATGGTTATGATCTTTCTTGGATGCAAAACCCCATTTATAAAATAGTTAGCACTTTCATTCTACATTTTGTATGCTAATAACACTTTTTGTTAAGGAGCCAGTCTGACTATGCTAAGTACATATTCTCCAGAGGATTAACCTATGGAACCTCAGGCTGAAGATAAAATTTATATTCAAGATTTAAAACTACCACCTTAAGCAAAGTATTATTGTGTTATCATCCTAATACTCAATAATGCATTTCTTGTAGATAATTTAAATGTGAATCAATACCCAAGAATAACTAATGCTCCTCAAATCAAATAAATTAAGGAACTGAAAGATGTAAATAAAATATATTTATTTCAAATTAAAGCAGCACCACCAAGTTTAAAGACAGTTCAATCTGAGACTGTTATGCAATTGTAATGCAGGGAAAACTAGCTTAGAAAAACTCATCAAGAATTTAAAGTAACCTGTTTTAAAGCAGTCAGTCCAGAAAGTGTTGGCAGCACCAGGTCAAAGGCTTAATTGGTTGTACATCATACTTGAGAATTTCAGTTTTGCTATATTGAAGAGATAGGATCTGAACTGCAAAAAAAATATGTTGGTTTGGGACTACAGCTACACAGAGTGTTGTGGTAAAGTCTCTATGGTGAAATAGAAAGAGGGACTGGGCAGAGTCAAGATGGACGTATTCAAATTATAAAGTAGAATGCCCATTCCAGAAAATACAAAACCCCATAAACAGCAGATTCATGCTCCAAAAGGCAGGTTTCAGCCACTGTAAATGTTTTTAAAAGACTCACAAACTTTCTTCTCCGCCTTTGCTATCAGGAGAGGAGCTGGACACAATTGCACAGGGGCACAGAGCTACCCAGGGTGCAGCCCCTGCATTAAACCCCTGGCTCCTGGTGATATGGGTCCATCCATCTGCCCCGTGTGCCCTGTGGGCAAGTGGACAAGGAGCATCCCACTCAGCCCACCCTCCTCCCAGCCTGCATCTGACAGAACTTAATTTTCCTAGTGAGCTCCAGAGCTTTAAATGTCATTGCACTGAATCAATCTCATAGAGTTAGCTGGAAAATTCTTAATAAGGTAATTTGTAATTCAGGTTACCCAACACTGCGCACAAATAGATTAGACTCCACAGTAACTAAAACTAGCCACCTGAAAATTGATCACTAAAGACACATGCAGGAGTTCTGTCTCCTTACTGAGGTGACAAAATTTTACACCTTTTAAAGAAAATTTAGTATTTAAGGAAAAAACTGTGCATTAACTCACTCAAAGAAATACTTGCTAGTTGTTTGTTTTCTTTAGGAAGACTTCCTGTAACAAAATCTGTACTTATACAGTCATGAACAGAAAATACGCACAAAGAGGTATGAGGTAATTTTTTTGGTTTTAAATTGAATAAGAAGTCCTGAATTTTATCCCGAGACTTTCTCTACCAGAGTTCTGAGCTGCTTGGAAAATTTGGCAGCATATCGACAAGAATCAATGGAAATGAATTATACGTCTTAAAACACGCCAGTTGTGGAGTGCCTAGAAGCTGTACAATGATGCATGCTTCTATAGGCATTAAATATCTGTTAAGGGTTAAGAGGAAAGAGCAAAGTAATTTATGCTCAAAATTATCGCAGTCTCAGAAGGGTATAAGCCAAGAAAAACAATGTTGCTTTCAGCTTGCCTCCTCCTGGTTTTATACCATCTGCATACTCTGAGCTTCAAGACCCTGTATCAGCCTCAGAGAGCACAGGGGCAATCACAGACCCAGGGAGTCCCCTCCTCTGGGCAAGCCATTGCCACAGCTCTGCAAGTCGCAGCTGTTTTGCTGGCCAGGCTCAGCTGCTTCCACCAGTCTGAGTTACTTCCTCAGCTACCCAGCTCTGCACCAGCCAGAAAACAGAGAAAGCTCTAGAAACCTGTTTTCTCAACTATTTCCAGTAAACAATGAAGTGCTTTGCCTGGCATCTTTGCCATCTGGGCTGGGCCAGCATCCTTGATTCTCAGGAGAAGGAGTGGAATTGGATCCATTGAAGTGAGCATAAAGCTCAGTTTCAATCACTTCTTTTGTGGCAGAACTTTCTTCTTTTACAGGTCTATTGATAACTGCAGTTTTGATTGCACTTTTCTCCATTACTCCTTTAAAATTACTTGTGTGATTCAAATGCTGCTTGTTGTTTCAGATCATCCCACCATGTGTGCATGAATATTTTGGAACCTGAGACTAGAATACTGGGTGCTTATTGCTTGGGACAATATCATGCAAATAATAAGGATTTTTTGTACAGTATTTGCAATAGTGTTTTTCGCAGAATAGATACATTCACTGATAAAGAGTCTTCATCCTTTCAATTGAAATCATTGATGGGACACTAATCAGAGGCCCTTTCAATCCGCCACAAAATCCCTTGTGTACCATGATAAATCTGATTGGTGCTGTCTCCATGTGGTTTCAGTGGACCATAGAACCAAGCATATTGTTTATTCAAAGACCCTGACTTCAACTCCTTCTGTACATTCCATACAACTTGGTGTCAGATGTATGTTGGCATAAAAGTGAAATTTAGAAAAAAACATTAACAGTAATACACATTTGGATACTGAGAGTAAAAAGAAGTGTTAGAAGAAAGGAATTTAGTATTAAAAAAAAAAAAGAAGAAAAAGAGAGAGAGAAATCTTAGACTTCTAGTAACACAAATAATTTCAGAAGTATTTGTTTGGCAAAGGTTTTCAAATTATAAATGAAGCTATAAATGTTATAAATGGATTAAATGCCTCAGTAGTTGAACAAATTAACACAACATGTTTATGAATACTGTGATACTATAAACATGTGTAGCCATAGGATTGTACTAAACCTTCTAAATTTTGGTACGTATTTACTGTTCTTAAGTGATTTAGCTTGTGCTAAGATTTCATTTTCTCCTAATCATTGGACAGAACAGGCTTTCTGAGCCTGAGATAAAACAGTGATGCTTCTTACAACTCAAAAGCTTTAAGTAAACATTTTCTGCAATGACAGTTGTGTAGCAGCTTCAACTCACATTTTTAGGATTCGTACCTTTGGATAAAACATTGCTTGAAGATTTTCAGAATATACAATGATTTTTTATAAAAGTGACGAAGAGTTAAACTATACAGGGGTTTTAGTTACATTTATTATAATGAAAAGTTATTCCAGACTGCACTGCTTTGATGGAGTTTTTGAATGAATTTTAACTCATTCTGACTTCCAGCTTACCTTTATTCCTAGACAATCTGGGTCCATTATCTGCATTATCTATAAGTCGCACTTATAGAATTTTGCTTTTTCTCAGCTCCCTTACATTTCCAAAACCATTATATTCACCTTCAGACTTTGCTTCCCTTCTTTTATGGAAACTAGAACATGGGTTATTAAATTTGTATGCAATATCCCATCATGGTCCCAACCATGCACTTGCATAATGTCGTTAAAACTACTCCTTCTCTAAAGAAAGTACCCAGCCTACAGCAATCCTACTACTGCCTTTCATTTCTGATGGGTGCAGCATAACAACAGATCAAGGTCATTCTGTGATCAGCTAATTCAGCCAGACTCCTTATTTCAGTGTAGAGGAAATAAGCATCAATGGCCAGGGAAATAGTTTGAATTACCTGCATTCTCTATGTATGGTGCATCAACTCTGCTCCAAAATTTGCTGCTTCAGCACTGAAAAAACAACCAGTTAAAAACCTGAGGACCACAGTGATGACTGCAGCTGTTCTACATGGAACTCCAAAGCAGACTAAAGGTGAAGACTGTGCACAAAAAAGCAGACCAAGGAACATTATTTCTAGCAAAAGTCACAACGTGCAATTTATTATGGTGTTTTATCCTCATATATACCACCTATTATTGCACATGTAATAACATAATGTATTTATCATCCCACCAAAGCACAATAATGTAAATAAACTGCAAAATGTATAAAAAAAATATATTACTGTTCTAAATATTAGCATTCCAAGTCCACCGACCTGGATTCAAAGGTGTTCAAACATTTTTCTTAGAAATAAAATTCAGAGTTATATATTAAAGTGCATGAAAATTTTGGAGGAAAATGCCATTTAATGCAGCAAAATAGTCCGTTCCTTTAAAATTAGGAAAACATTTTCAAATTACTTTCTTTATGTCATGAGCAGTCATGAGTCTAAAAATACATGCATTTTGGCTTTCTAAGCAACTCATGCCTTCATCTTACAACACAAAGCGATGCAAGACAGTCTGTAGTTCTCCCGCACTTGTGCGATACTCCAAGGTATGTGTATCTAGCATGAAAGAAACAGGTTTAATTTCAAAAAATATTCTTGTTTTCACTGACATTTTCAAAAACCTTGAGAGCTTTTTTATCCCAATTAGTCCATTTTAGGAGAAAATCTAAAACTCTGGGCCTCAATGTTGCCTGAAAACTCTATCAGTATCCATGTTACTACCAGTAATCCAGCTAGAGAGTTCACTGTTGAACTAAAGAAGAAAAACAAATATTTCTGTTTTAAGGCACACATGAACCTTGCTGGAATTAAAATACACTGGAAATGTAACCCCTAAAGTAGCAGGAGTCTTTTAAATGGTTTTCTGTAGTTTCAATGGAGCTGCATGTACAAGTAAATTTGCCATTACTGCAATTCCATCACGCCCTTTTACCCTAAAACCCAAGTTTCATGTTTGTTTTGGTTTTTTTTTTGCCAAAAGGATAACAGGTGACAATGAACACCTGAAGCAGAGTTTCAGACCTGAAAACCCTCTGTCCGCTGCCAAGTAGGCTCACAGCCAACTGCACGTTGTTTTTAGCAGATAAGAACCAACGTAAGTCTGAGTTTTCCCCAAGTTAAAGTGCACCTCTAGTTTTGCTCTGGACTTTTCATTCTTCCTGTAGTACAAAAAGACTGGTTTGCTTAAGTGCCTGGGTCAAACTGAAACAAAAAGATTTAATCATCCTGCAGCTATGAAGATTACAGCATTACGAAATACTAGTTCTGTGTAAGTCAAACAAAACAATCAACTCCTCCTACCCCAGACATCAGTGGTGAGATGCTTTTTTTGAATCAGCAACTGTCTACTGTAAAGCATAATTTCAATTTATTGATTATTATGCTGAAAATAGACAATCCTGATTTGTAATCTGTGCTGCCTGTTTCAAGCTGAGCAGTTTACTTTTTCCTACTGTAAAATCATTCTTCATTGCTTGTGAGTCTATGTTCCAGAACGGTAATACACGAGCAACAATTTGCCCTAACCTGTTTTATTCCTGATGTATCTGTAACACCAGTCAGCTCACTTTTTTGCAGGATTTTTTAACTGCATTCAATGAATAGTTAAGCAATAGAACATTTTTCAGTTTTTCCTTTCTAGGCTGTTGCCTGAAAGGCCATGTTATACTTCATCAAGAAGCATCACACTCTACAAACTGTGGTCTTGGAGGAAACAGAGCACATCGATTCATCATAACAGAGTAGCTGGGACAG
The DNA here is from genome assembly GCA_013400055.1 of Nycticryphes semicollaris. NCBI lineage: Eukaryota > Metazoa > Chordata > Aves > Charadriiformes > Rostratulidae > Nycticryphes > Nycticryphes semicollaris. Next base: position 227,248 of record VXBJ01004145.1, read on the forward strand.
TGCAGTGAAAAGGAAAAGAATTAGAAAGTTCTACTGAAGACCCAGAGTGGCTCTAGCTCCTGCTGTCCTTCGCCTCCAGGAAGGGTATCTCCATGCTCTGTATGATGATTCAGGATGGAATAGTTATTATGGTCCCATTTTACAGGTATGGGGATTGAATTCTGGAAAAAAAATAAGAATTTGGTCACAAACTTGACCCATTCCTCAAAATCTTTCTTATGCCTGCCTCTGCTGTCACTTCCCCAAAAACTTCATTTATTTATTCCAAGAGAAAAAGGGGAATTCTGATATGTTTTTCCATGTGTGTTCAACTCACCATCTTTAGCCCTCTTTCCTGTGTTTCCCCTGTCTCTAGAATCTCTACTTACTGATCTGAGTAAATAAACCCTCCTACCTCTCTAATGGTCCCTTCTGCATGTTCTTCAGTGAGTCCTTGTCTTTCTCCATTCCCCTTTGGGGCTCATCTACAGGTCTTTCTTTTCTGTGTACATCTTTTGTAATAAATATCATCTACAACCATAATTTCTCCCTCCTCTTCTGTGCCTTTCTTCTACCCCTGTATTCTGTTCCTGTGGATGGGATTCTTATGTCTGAATGGTGATATTTATTTATAAACCACCCATTGTAGACTCTCTCTGTAATCTGAAACTCAAGGCAATAATATTTAAAGAACTGTAGGGTGCAATTAATCCATCTCCTAAAGGACATCTCTAAAATAAGGTAGCTGAACTTGTTCTTCATTCCTTTCACTATGAAGGGTAATATCCACATTGTAGCTAGATAAGGTTAGGTGAGATAAAATGTATTCTTTTGTCCAAACTAAAATCCTAGCCTATTTCTTGTACTTCTTTGTAGATGTTTAGGCTCAACATAGCTAATATAAAACTAACATTTTTATAACTATGTGCAAAACTTCTCAGTCTAATCTTGCCTAAACTATCCTTTCCCATAATGCTTCAACAACCCCTTGACTCGTTTGGTGCTTTCCTGGGACAGCTGTCCTCTCTCCTGTTGACAAACACTTATGTTACTTCTACTGATCTGCTGCCTCTTCTTGCATATTAGACTCCAAATTCTCAGGGCTTTGACCATGGTGTTGTTCTGTTTTCTTTACAGCTCCTGAAAGAGCAAGGTCACAGCACATATGTTCAAATAGACCATGTTATCTCCTCTAACTCAGCAGATGTACTAGATTTCAGAAAATTTTCATAGTGGAAAGATCCAACAGACAAAAGTATCTACACTATGATGGAATTCATTTATTTATATTTATTTCTTTTCCCAGTAGAAAATAATTTGCACTTACACAGAATAAAAGATTGCAAATTTTAGGCATAGTTGCAAAAGTGTAAATGATTTGTCCTAAGGCAATAGGCATTAAGGGAAAGGAAGTTTAAATGTCAATGCAACCATCAGGCACAGAGGAAGGAAAGAAAATGGCAGAAGTTTATTGAATTATTTTTACCTGGATTTATTTTCATTTGTGATTAACCAAATCCAACAACAACAAGAAGCCTCTGTGAATGTTCTCCAGCTATCTTAGAGGTATAGGGATAATTTGCATGTGGATTTTCTAATTTCCCTTGTGGAAATAATGCTTTTAGTGCTTAGTGCACTGGAGCAAAACAAAGACAGTGACAGACGCTCTTGAAGTGTTTCTTAAGTGGACAAATGGCCTTTTTAACACAATAGACACTCAGAGTGTTATTTATCAGAAGCAGAGCAAAAGCTGTCATTCAGCCTTACCTTGGGGACCTGGGATCCTACTTTCCTCTTCTGTTGTAAGGCAGCAATTAGTTCTGAAAAATACAAAGTCCTCACACAAGATCATTAAAGTGCTTCAAAAGTGGTTAACATTAATTGCTGAAAAGGTTAGTAAAATGTGCTAATTAAAGGTGAACCAAACAATGTAAAAAATTCAACTATCCATTGCTTGGATATTGATAGATATTATTTGAACCAACTATTCAAAGTAGTGGTTCAAACAATTTTAAAAAATTAGTAGGAGTCTAAAAAGAAGCACGTATCATATTGGCACAAGGGCGAGCGTGTGCTTCATTTCCCCGTCTGCCTACTTCAAAAGGACTATGACTTGTTATCTCTGGTATATTCCTCCTCCTGTGCTACTTGGAAAGGTCTGAGGACTGAGTAGACTGTAATTGTTAAAGATTTCTCTTTCCTTTGGTCCTACAACTTGTCTATACAGGTACAATGATGCTTTCAACCACATTACTTCAACTTTATCCCAAGGCTTATTCAAACCAAGATTAATTAAAGAAGAGGCATCCCATTCTCCACAAATGAAACACAGGTGATAAACTGAAGTGATTATACCACGAAGCCTGCTATATAGAAGAAATTAAATTAAGTTAATCTTAAAAGAAGTCAAAACATATTAAGGCACCAAACATAGGCAGCAAAATGTAGAAGTAAAATAGCCATATGGATGGCTGGAAGGGAAATCACAAAGAAGACATATCTATTCTTTTTAAAATGTTTAAGCCAATTTAGAAGTAATAATAATAAAATACTTTAGTCATGAGAGTAGAGTCATTGCATGTTGTCACAGTGGCATAGGTTTACAATTGTCCTAGTAAACTAGATGCTGTTTTCATATTTAACATGTCTGGATTTTTTCTCATGGCCATTCTTACCTTTCTGAGCTTTTAAAGCTGAGCTAAATAGTGATAAATGTTTTTATTACACATACAAGGTCCATGTTCTGAAATTTAGCATCACTTAAAATATAGGTTGGACATGACTAATAATGTGAGCATCAGTGCTTCAAGAGTCCTACAAGAGATGTTAAAAGGTGCATAATGTGCAAGTTCAAAGAGAAACAAATGCAAAGATTAATTTGGTTCTGACATCACAGAATCGTAGAACGGGAAGAATAGAACAATAATTTTCAAAGAGGGAAACTACTACTACTTGAAATGGAAGGCCACCTTCTGAACTTAGTAGCTCAGAAAGGAACACTGAGGTTTAATGTAATTTTTGTAAAGTACTGTAATTACTATTCCACTTTTTTTTTCTTACTCTCTTTTTTGTTGTTCATGTACAAGTACTGAAATCTAACTAAATTCCCTGGATGCATAGAAGCAGTTTGAATCTGGAGACATGCTCTGAGCTGAGCTTCAAAAGCAGCTGGGGAGATGTTAAGTAGTGACTATGTAGAGGTAATGATGAGACAACACAGTGCAGCAGTAACTTTAGGACATCTCAGTCATGAAGAGAAAACATAGCTTACACTCTTCTGACCTTCTGCACAAAGACCGCTCGGCTATTGCTCTTTCTTGTCTTGTGTATCAGCACTGCAGCCCCTTGTCAAAATTAGAGCCAAGGAGATTTGTGAGCTCTGAGTCCTAACTCTGTTTTGAATGAGTAAGGTTTTGTTCCTGCAGATCAGGATCAAGTTCTGGTTAATTTGAGGGAATTAGGCAGGAGGGGCCTATCTACAAAAGGCCCCTGGTGCCCAGATGCTGTGTGTCCAGTGCGTACAAATTAGACAGGCATCCAGCAGGGAAAGACCTACACACTCTTTTGTCTCTCCTGTGGCAAACACTCTTTTACGTATAAGGGCAAAAATTAAGGATGCCCTCAGGAACCAAAAGGTCTAAGGAATTACAAGGTTTCTTCATGGACCACCCAGTCATGCACAGATGCATGAATTCCACTTAAGCTCCTTCGGAGATACACTACAATGATAAAAGGAACCAAAATGATGAAATAATAACTAGATGAAATCCCAATTGCCAAGTCCCCAGCCACAGATCTAAGTGGTGGAAGCCTTCCCAGCATTCAAATGCAGAGCCTGAAACTATAGCAGTATACCAAAATTTTACAGTAAGAGGTAGCAGGCAGCAAGTCTCAGTTTGCTGTGTCCCATTCTTTCCACTGTTCTTATTTAATGTAGATATTTCCTTTTTTAAGAAAACATAGATAAGCAGCTTCTGAGCAGCACCCTGAGCTGGCATCCCTGAGATTGTAGGAGGCTACATGTGAATTCAGTTCTTTAATATTACCATTATGAAGCAGAGTGGCAGAAGGCCAGCAATCACTAATCAGGGAACAATAGAGCTAATTACAGCTAACTGCAAGCTGAACAGTCACCAGACAACAAAAATTCTCTTTCATTATGGCTGAGTCCCATCCTGAATTTCATTTCAATTCAATCTGTTCCAAGCAGCAAAAAGTTGGAGTGTAACAAAATCCTTTCCAAGGCAGTTCCTGGAGCACCAGCTTTTCTCTGCTATCGTCTCCTATGGTGGTACATAGCTGCCAGGATTCAGTGCTCTATATAAACCAAACTGATATCCTGGTTTATTACCCAGCACAACTCTCCTGAACTGTCATGGAGACACACCCCTTTCAAGTTTTAAAGGCTAAAAAGTTACTTTGGCATGACCCTTTCTGAGCTGATCCTCAAACATTTTAAGTGCTGCCAGACTAAGTAAAAACCATAGAAGGGCTGCTAGACAGAGCTCAACAGGATTTTTTTAAGGGAAAGAAATGTTAGGGAAATTTCATATTCCCCAAGGTCTCAATTGGGGAATTGGAGAATTAGCTTAGAGTGAGCTAAGGACTGAGCTTACTCTTGGTATATGGTGGTTTTCTCAAGGTTCTTCCTAATTATACAGACCTGACCCTGCTTCCCACTGTCTACTGTAAAACGAGCCTGTCACATGCCAGCTATTTCTGCATTGACATAGGTGTAGCAGACACAAAAGTTTCTTTCGTTATACACACAAAATATTTTTGAGTGTATCAACGTTGAAATATAGCACATTAAATTAAACACTAGAAAGAGAACTAGTGGTCTCTTTATGCCACTAAATTTTTGCTAGAAGAATCCAGCATTTTATCTGTTATCACTAATAGGAAAAAAAATTCTATAGGAAGTCAGGCATACCCTTAATTCTCAATGTCATAAAGAGGACAAAACTGATAGGCAATAATAGCAGTACCTTTTCTGCCCTAAAAAAGCACAGGATCAGAAGAATGAAGATATATCTTTGGCTCATTGGCACAGAAAGCACAGCTGGGGTGGGCTGGGGCCCTCCACCACAATCCTATTCTTTCTTCAGCTCAGGGCAGGGGCTAGAGCAATACTGCAGAAATGCTGGCTCAGCACCAAACATCCTGGTGCTCCCTTTCACTAGTTTGCAGAGCTCTTTTTCACACATTCTGGCTCCAACAAGAGAGAGCTGGTCCCATATGTGATAATCGAGAGGATCATGCTTACTCTAGGCTAGTTTTAAAACCTATAGGACAGCAGAAGCAAACACCTTCTATTGCAATGAACCTTCAGAGCCAGAAAGACATCATTCAGTTCATCAGAACACTTTTAAACAGACACATCTTTGCTTGGCATTCCTCTTATTGTCTTGAGTCCTATCTCCAGGCCTCACAAGGGACATTTCCACTTCTTCATATTAACAGAGTAAGTGGAAAAGATTGTGAATCCCATCAAAATCTTCTTTGCATCTTCTCACTAACACTCTGAAATTAACATAATATTTTTCAGACAGTGTCTGCTTCTGGCAGAGATAGCTTCTGGTGTTGTTGCTGAATACCAAAGTATGGTACGCAGAGCAGCCAAGGTCAGCTAACTTTGTTATATGCCCTGCTGGAGGGTCAGAAGCAGAGAAGCGTAGAGGCGTCCCACACGTGGCGAGGAGCAGACAGGAGAGGTGACCCCAAACTGACCAACAGAGTATTCCGTCCCATCTGCCCCATGCTCAGTATAAAAGCTGAGGGATCAAAGGAGTTGGCCTCTTTCTTCAATGGCTAGTGTCCGAGGAAGACTCTATCTGTTCGTCTGGCTTTGATCTCAACCCATGCATTCCTGAATCCAGATCTGGAATTCAGTTCCCATCCATCCAGTTCCCATCCATCGCTGGGTCAAATCTGTGACTTTCCCAGTGCCTGCTGGTGGTGTGATCATCACCCTGAGAGCTCGGTACAGTTTTGTATATATTGTATATATTTCATTATTTTCTTATTAATATTATTATATGTTCTTTTTATTAGTAGTAGTATTTCATTAACGTAGTTTAGTTTGTTTTTCAGGCCATAAGTTCTCTTGCATTTTCTCTGCTCTTTTCTGGAGGAAGATGCTCTCCCTTCTCTGAAGGAAGAGAAATTAAAGACAGCATCTGTCATTCATTTAGCAGCCATCCCAGTCCAAACATCAACAATATGAAAAAAAGAATGGGAATGAACCCACATTCATCACCTTTGTTATCTTTCAGGCCAGCAGCCTTAGTATATGTAACTGAACTTACAGCATTTGACCATATATGTTGCTTATGACCACTTAAATCAGTGATTCAGGAAGAAACTGAGCTTTCAGTAAGACACAATTCAGGACACTGAATATTTACAAGTTTAATATGGCAACTTAACTACTTTTGGAAATCAAATGAAAATCACAGGATTCAATAAAACTTTCAAAAATAATTCAAAATTTATCACCATCTAGAGATGGGTGACGCGGCCCTGGGAAATAGGACACTGCATAACACAGCAACAGTGGGCGTTGAAACTGTTGCCAAATTTTCTGGTGAATAACCTGTAAATTAGTTCTTTCTTGAACTGGTCATGAGTATTGTAAATCCCTGTGGTATTCTGAGTGGTGCTTTGGTTTTGGGTTTTGGGGTTTGGGGGTTTTTTTTGCATTTAGTGCCCTCTAGGCAGGAAACCAAATTTTTCTGGAAAGTTTTCATTTTCCTTTCCAAGCAGACAGGACTGCAATTTCACAGCACACAGTTTAAACAGTGTGCACAGAACTTCGCTAATGGAAGACTGCTCTCATTATTTCAAATGCTATTCCAGGTGAATTGAATCATTCAATAGGAAATTTCACATTTGTTTTCCTCCTTTTACCATGCTTCTATGACAGGAAATGGCCGTACTGCCAGGGTAGAAGATAGCATCTGGAAAATAGAGCGAAAAAGGGAAAAAATGCTGCAGGTTGGTCAGGTTAGAAGTCTTGTTCTTATGAAAATGGAATCAAAATAACCCTCCATCACAGAAGTAGTACAATGCAGCATCATTCCCTGCATTTTTAAAGCTGCTGCTATATCTAGATAAAGAAGGAGGAAATTACTGGGTGTATTTTCCTGCATAGCAGAAACTACATTAAACACTTTTACTAAAAGAGCTAGATTTCAGATTTAATCAAGAGTCAAAAATATTGTCTTCACTGAGGAAAACAAGCCATTTTTTTCTTCTCTTTTGGGCTGATGAGTGTATATGAGATATTCAAAGATAAAACCACAGTTAAAATATGGCACTTTCACCTTAGCAAAAACTTGTTAGTCCAGGGGCAGAGGGCTGACCTTTGCCAGTTCGCCTCCTAGTAAAAATTGAGTGTTTTTTCTTTACTATTCTCCCTTGGGCTAACACCCATATTACTTATAGACAATAAAAAGGCATGAAGAAACTGATAGAAAAGGAGTTTAGTTGCTCTTCAATAATCCACTGTTTTTCCAGTTTGTCTTCAGGAACTTAACTGTATTCAAACATACTTCTCCAGATACTGTGGGAATGAATCCTCTCTAAAATATCTATATAGATTAATCACATAAATAAACAGGATATGGAAGTAAATGCAGCTTAGAATACATGGCAACAGATTTAAATAATATTTTTTACTCTTTTCTGTTTCCACAGGCTCAGTGTTATGAAACAAGTGAATGTAATGATAATAATAACACTCATGGATTCTCTTTTAGCTTCCCACAGCTCAGAAAAGGAAAATCAAGGAACCCAAGATGGGTTTATACATGATTTGCTTGTACTGAGACATATGTCATGGAACTTGGCAAGCTTTCATAGGTCACAAACTTTGCTACCACAGTGCAATGTGAGCAGTTTAACCAATTGAAGCAAAAATAATCATTTTGTATCCTTTAATCATAAAATGTTCCTAAATAGACAACAGATAATTCCCCCAAAATACTACAGAGCCATGGCTATAATTTGGATTTGTTGAGCTGGTGCAGTAAGAAGGCACACAGCTCAGTGGTTTTCAAGATGAATTTGCAATTCTAAGAAGAGCCTCAAATTATGCCTTTCACTTCCATAAACCCAAGAGAAGGACTGGCAGATGATGTCCAAGCACGTAGAAAGTGCTTCCTTGTTAGTGTCTTTCCTGCTTCGGGTTCTGCTGATATAGTTTCTAAACCTAAAGGGAAAAAACACCTGGAATATTTTGGAGTTTAAGCTGCTGTTTGAATTAATCCCACAGGGATGCTGAAGATAAACTGTCCCATGCACTTTGGAAAACAGTATTGTCTCTGTAAATCCCTTCTCACTTTGAAAACTCAATAATCATTAGTGTAATCTCCTCACTATGATTTAATAAAGGTTCGGATTGAAACTACTTGTAAATCAGGGAGAATAGGAAGGCTGGGACAGTTCATCTGGGTTTTAATTACATATAAAATACTGCTAGTATTTAGAAGACATTTAACAACAAGATTAGTAGATTAGTGCTTTTGGGCTTTTTGTTTTTTTCTTCTTTCTTTCTAAAAACTACTAAGCATTGGAAAAGCAGCAAGATCAGTTCATCCTGCATGTAAGAGTGCAATGACAAGTCTGTTAATCATCCAAAAATCATCTGCTTGGGACAGTGTGATAAATAACAGGCAAACTACCCAGCCAGTTCTTGGAAGCAGAGCCCCTGGTTTGGAACAGTGTGAAACCACAAATACTATCCATGTGCAAACAAATGTGACTTACAGTTTATCATTTATATTCGAGTTGCCCTGAAAATGTCTTTCCTCTTCCTGAATCATTAACTTGTCTGAAAAAAAATAGAATCAGACATATTAGAGGAGGTCAATAGAAGAAAAGCAAATGACAAAAATTAAACAAAACAATAGACTGTGTTATGTTTCCATGGCAAGGCAGCAAAGGAAAAAAGAAAGGCCAAAAAAAGAACGAAGAAAGAATTAAACAGAACATGACCAGTATTTCAGTAAATGTGAGCATGTTTCTCTGTGTCAATAGTTACAGGTCTTCCCATAGGCAAGCTGGGGAGCACTCACTCTGCTGAGGGCATCTCTTCCTTTGTTACACATGGATGTCTATTTTGCAAGTATTTTTGAAGATCGAGGGTTTTTTGTTTCCTAAGACCTCCTCCATGTGTTCAGAATTACATTAACCAAAGAGGAAAAGACAGTTATTGCCTACTTACATGAGTGACATGAGTCATAAGTGATTACTATCGTAATTACACCCAGAACCTGTATTTGCAACATATCCCCCCTCACAGCTCCAAAGCCTCTCATAACTGAGACCTCTTCCAAGGAGATGTTTAATTTGCCATTATTTTTAGAGGTATGGCTGAGAGAAAAAAAAAAGCAGAGGGTGCTTGTGTTTATATGGAAGCCTTGACAAACAGAATAAAAGGTATTAAGACGGTATCAGTGTGCAAACACAACAGGCAACTGTTGAACATATTGTGGTGTCAGAAGAATGTAAAAACAGAACCTGACATGACAGTGGTTACTTTATGGTAAACCTTCAAGGTATATCCTCTTGCTACCCAGTCTGATTACACAAAGAAATCAGTTTTTGCAGCGTGCTGCTCTGGCTTTGTATGTGAAATTAACACAATTACATTTTGAAGGCGCAGAGCACAGTTTGCATTTTTTCCACATGCACTCAGTTTTGGGGGCTATTTTTACCAAGTTATTAAAGCCATAAAATAAACATGATTCTAAATATTTGTGAAAGACTTTTTTTCCTCCATGGTGCATTTATATATATTCTTTTGCATTTAATTTCCATTCTGCTGGTTTCCATTCAGAAAATGAGCTTAAGGAGAAAGAGGATGATAAAAAAGCAGATATCATATGGATTATTATTTTCTTGCATTTTACTTTTTTGGTTGGTTATGCAGAAATAACTCTGGAAATAAAGTTATGTCTTCCTTTAGGAATTTAAAATAAAATTTAAAAAAATGCAAGTTTGTACAGAGGTGATGCCTATTTCTTGTGGGTTGTTTTCAAAAGGAAAAAAAAAAGGTGGGTTTCATCTGCTGTTCTGATAATCATATAAAGAGATTTGTCTTGAAAAAGAGCAAATTGGATGCCTCTTAGAAGATCAGTAAAAAGTTTATGACCATGGGAGTTATGTCTAACATTAGTCTAAAAACCCAACCACAGAACTGTCTCTGATGTAGTATTTGCAAAGATTATAACTCCAGATTGGAGATTGAGGACCAATCCCTGGTAAATGGTCATAGCCCCATTGAAGTCAGAAATGCTTTCTCAGTTTACACAGGCTGGCCTTTCATTTAGAGACTATTGGAAAATATACACTTTTTAAGTAAAATGGCCTAAATACATAGGGCTGGAATGTCCTTTACAGAGGGGCTGACTACTACCCTCTGATCCATGAAAACCTTTCTCCAAGTCTAAATCAACCAGCTGCTCTCATTTAAAGATTCAAGGATGAGCATGCCTTTAATAGATAGCAGTATAAATTAGCTTTTATTCTAGATGGGATATTTGAATTTATAATAAATGTAACTAAACCACAAATTCTTCACTGGGCACAGGATCATGTTTAGCAGTTGCTGTATGAAACTTAATTATCAGAGTAATTTCATTTAATTGCTCATCTCAGTAGAGCAGGCTTCCAGCTCCAGGATTTTGTCACCCCAGAAAGTGAGAAAGTCTTTTCTGGTGTAGCACGGGAAGTCATTACCTCTGAGTGCTATGAGAATCCTCAGATAAACATATTTTTGTTATATCTGGGGACTGATAGTATGTCTGTTTTTTGTTAAATCAGATCTTACATACTGTCCAAAAACATGGCCACAGCCGCATCCGTTGGCAAACCCCTGACTTTCTCTGTTTCCCTGTTACAGTGCTCTCACTGCTGGCCACCACTTCAGATTGGAGAGTGTCACTCTCCTGCCACACTGTGCCACCTGTTAGGATGCACTGTGAGAAGTGACCTTGTCCTCTGGCACTGGCTCTGGGTTGCACTGAAGATTATCTAGTGTTAGAAAAAAAGAAGAGGGTAAAAAAAACCCTTAGTATTAAACTGATCTTGAAACACTACCAAGCATCTCATTCAAGACTTTTAAAACCTGTGTTAGCTATGAAAGGTGGGGCAGAGAGCACTGATACTGATGATTAATTACAATTTTTCTCTTTCCTTAGAGGCATTGCACTCTTATGGTAAATTATTTCCAAACAGGGCTAGCTTTTTACCTATCTTTGTGCAGCCATGATTCTTTAATGAGTATCTGAATATCTATTGCTGAATATCTATCAATGCATGTATGTATGGGTTACATACATACAAGGGACTTTATGTTACTTACCAACTAACCATTGAGAAAACTTTTAAATTCACTGTTAGTTATACCAATGTACCTTCTGATTCGTAACTAGCCAGAGACCCGTACATGCTGTTGAACCACGACTATAGCAGGCCACTAGAGTTACTATTAAGAAAGCATTTACTTAGTAGGAGACAAGGGAGTGTGAGAATGAGAGGGGCTGTTCCTGAGAGATGCTGCCAAGTAGCCTCTGCAGTCATGCCCTGAGCACGCAGCACCTTGCATGAGGAATTCAGGCTCTCAGATCCACGGTAAGGAAGCTACAAATTGCTCATTCATTTAACTTTGTGTAACTAGGTTTGTACTCTTGTGGGATGCCACCTAATGATAACAACATTAACATTTGGGGTTTTTTTAATAAAGATACTTCACAAAGAGCCTTCAAGAAACAACTTCCTGTTTGGTTTAGTTTTTTTTTTCTTTTCCACTGTTTTCCTTATATGAACAAAAAAGAAACCCTATAGGCTAGCAAAAAACATGTTATAAAGCACCTTAAAATGGAACTTGAGTATTTTGCAGTATTTACCAGAATTCAAATCTATGTGAAACAACTTAAGAAGTCAGCTGCTGTGCTGGGAAGCCCTCCTAGAAGGAAGCAGAATTCAGAGGCATTTGCTTTGAAGTATCACAGTTCTCAGCAGTGTTGCTACACTCAGGGGACTGTGTTTTCCCTAAATGAATAAACTGGTTTCAGGGTATAACAACTGGGGATATTACAATATTTTAAAAGCATGGAGCTTCTGATTTTAATCTAGATGGATGGCACTTTACATGATTACAGTTCTGATGAAGAGGGCAAAGATTAATATTTTTGTAATGGTTTTCATGATCTGTGTTATTCTATTTTTTGACTCGCTAATCCTAAAAAGCAAAGAAGCCTCCACAAAGCTGTATTAATCTCCCCCTTCCTCTCACAAGAATGCTCATGAGCCCTGATCTCCACACTATGGCCCCTCTGGGAGACAAAGGGTGGATCAGGGCTGCTACACCAAGAGAGGAGTGGAAGTAACTGAAGAGAGCCCCAAAGCACATGGCAAGGACCCTTCACATCTACTGAGGATGACCCAAATTTGGGTACCATATTTTACACTGCTGAGCCCTTGCAGGAGCACAGCCCGGTGCACGATACAGCTCTTACAGCTGACAGCACACATCACTTTTCATGCACGCTGTCACACCAGCACTGGGCTCCTTCTCCCCAAACCATCTCACCCAGAGCTGTCACTAAGGACTATCCAGTGGGAATAGAGCCTGCCTCAGCCACGCAGCTGGCACCTGGCACACTCTTCTCCATTTGCCACCATCCTTTCTTCCTGCCAGTTAAACCCCTGCCACCCCAGTGCTGGCACGGGATGCCCGGGACTTGCAGCATCACTTGGTCCAACATGGCTGTGAGGTCTTGTCTCAGTTTAACCACAAAAATGGTTATCGAGGTGTGAGCAGGGCTGTGAGCTGAATCCACACAATGTAAGAAAAGCAAGAACTGAGCAGTGTCATTTCCAAGACACTTGTAGTGGCTCAGTGAATCAAGAGAAGAAATACTCACATGACAAGGTGTAAAACCTGAGGGGGAAAAGCAAGGTATAGGAAGATGGCAGCTCAGCAGCATGAGGATCAGCAGACCCCAATCCTTCCCCAGGGCTGACTCCTGCGCTGCCAGTAAAGGCTTCCAGGGTTTCTCACTAAAGGTGGTGAGATGTATTAATGCTTAGACTAGTAGGTTATAAGTCCTGGCCTTTTGCTGTGTGCATTAGTCAAGAAATAATTGCTCTGTCCTCCTAAGTGGGTATATCCCACCAATCTTCCCACAGTAGTGGGTCTTGAACCAAACTTGATCCTCTGGGAGAGCTTTATCACACAACCGTCTGAGGCTGGGACAGGCTGAGGGCTATGGAGACTCCAGTTCTCCCAGCTGCAGGCAAGCCCAGGACAGCAGGTGTCAATCACAGCTTTCCTCCTTGCTCAGTGGCATCCTGAACTGAGGTACTTTCTGTAGCTGGCCCTGAAGCAAGCCTGCCTTCTGCCACATTTTAGTGCTAGCAATTCAGTCCCTATCATAGATCCCACTCACTGCAAATAGGTACGGCCATAAAGAGGCACAGACTTGGTTGCAGCATCCCCTTCTGGTTTGTGCCCAGCTGTGTCTGTAGCCCTCCCAGGCCAGGTATTGGAAAGGACTCAGACAACAGATATTTCTGGGAGGTTAAAGTGGTGCAAGGGGAGCCCTTCCTGAGCCTGCCCAGTCAGAGCAGGGTCTGTGGATCAGCATCAGAAAATTCACTGCAACGTGGCTGCTACACTGCTGTGCCTGTTGCAACCCAGACCCTGAACCAGTTTAGACATTTTCATAATTAACACACTAAGAAAAGATGCTCAAGGTTTTGCAGAGATCAAAAATACCGAGTAGGCCATGAAGACCTGTCTATTTCTGCTATTTCTCTGCTTACAGACAACAAACCTCGAGTCACCTTGCACTCACCAGGGCTCCAACAGCCAGCCTGAAGTAGCAGGGTTTCCTTCAGTCTGGTCACAGCAGTTCAAAGAGAAAATAGATGGACAAAAGGTTTAAGATGTAACCTTGGAAAAGAAAATTGCTTAGTTATCTGCTTTTTACAAAAATGTTTTCATCAGACTTTCAATTGCATTTTAAATTACTGTAAATAATGATTTTCAAGAAGACCGCAGGTCTATAAACTCCAGCACTATACCGTAGGATATAGCGTTACATGCCCCAGTAGCTGGTACATGCCAGAGGCTCAGAGAAGCCCTAGTAACAGCTAACCACTGATAACTTTTTTCCCTGTAATTTTTCTCCTGCTCTCTCTTTCACAAGGAATTTAAAGCTTGATAATCAATCCAGAACTTAGTAAAACTGGTACTTGTAAGGATGACACAACTGCAAGACCCCAGTGGCACATGTAGTGATGTTAGCCGTTCTCAGTGGTAATTGCAGATGTTCCTTGATTTTTCATAACGTGAACTAAAATGCTTCTTGCTTAAACCATTACAGAAGGTTACACTGCGTCAGTGAAGAGGGTCAGTGAAATTGTTTTACTTCCCAGTTTCAGCACAGCCAGTGTCCGTGACTGGGCAGTCATTTCCAGCTGACAGTGGTAATTTCTGAGAGAGCAATGCTGCAAGCGCTGACAAAGAGCCTACCCTCTTTTGAAACCTTCAGCCCTTTGCCTCAAAGGAATGGCTCTGGTTTTGAACATAGTATCTCCCATCCATTTTAAGGCAGTGTGTAAGGCAGTCACAGTGATGGAAAGGAATACTGGATGCCTTTCTTCTCAGCTTCAATCAATGCTGCTTCTGACATTACCACAGGAATCATATAGAGCCATGCTATTGATGTTCATCGTCTCTTACCCTAGTCCAGAGCTGAGTAAGCTGGCTTTATTGTGATTCCTAAATGGCCTGCATAAAGAGTTGGATACTTTATCTTAAATTTTAAACTTTAACTAACTTTAGACATATTTGAACTGGGATGCTTGTATAGCATCTCAATAAAATAACATATTATTTCCAACTGCCCATGTTACACTTGCTTCAAGGCCTCCTGTCCCTTGATGGTCTTGTGCTTCAAATACAGGGAACTCTAAGTGAATACATCCCGACATTAACAGTTTTATCCTGGAGAATCTGATTTACTGCAAGGTTCCACTAGTGGCTCAGAAAATGCTTTATTTCCTCAGTCTCTGTGATCTCTTAAGTCTCATGATTCTAAAGTCATGAAGTCATCTTTAAAGAAAAGAGAAGAATAGGGAAGGAGATGAGGAGGAACTGCTTAGTGCCCTTATGGGGCATGGTCCCTTCACTTACTCAGGCTCTGCAGTCTGCTGAGATCTGAGCTTTTTCTTTGGGAATCTCTCAATGCTTCAGGCATTCCTTTCCAAATTCAAGACAGAAGGTATGTATACTCTGGATGTATACTTCTCAGGTATCACATTGGAAGTAAAACACTACTCTCTTTGCACACAGTAAGGACATGGGAATGCCTCCATTGATGCGTTTAGCTCAGCACCTTGATGCCAGTAACTGGTGACAGCAGATGCTAAGGAAAGTTTATAAGAATGGGCAGGCATAAACTTATGTGTTCTCCTGCCTTCCAGCACCCTGCAGTTTTGGAACTGACTGTCATGGACTGTCATGGACTGTCACTCAAAAGAGAGAAGCGGCAATATATTTTATTGAGGTAAAATAATAATTTGACCGAGATGAATAGATTTGCTGGAATTTAACAAAGATTAACAGTGGTTTACCAAGGTTCAACAAGTTTGATGGCAATGTTTACCTTATTAATAAATGCATAGAAGAAACATACAAAGTATTAAAATTGCGTTAGAATGATTCACACTGAGTGGAGATGAAAAGGATAAGGAAGACCCTCCTGTTGAGTCACGAAGCTCAGAATGCACCCCCTTGCTTTCTAAACTCCTGATGGAAGCTAGGTGTGCCTAGGTCCAATCTTAGTCTCAGACTTTGACAACAGTTTATGTCTAATGGAATTATCTATACAGAGTTTATAAAATTTATAATAATTCATATTAAGTAGCTACATGGATTAGTTATGTTTCACTAGTATTAATCCAGCATGCTATCAGTCGCTTACTGAGGACCTGTTGCTAGTAAGGGATCTCTCTGACTTGGGCAAGGAATGACCTCTTAGTCTCAAGTAAGGAATCTCAAACCTTGAGAGGTGTCCCTGGTCAAGGAGAGTCACCCGGCGTGCAGTCCAGCCACAGTTCAGGGAGAGCTCCAATTACACCCATCCTGATTGTAGTATTTATAGAGTGAAGTAGCTGATTGCTAGTCAACAGACAAGATAGATGTCTTCATTTTAGCTCTGGTGTCTTGTTTTGTACTTTGGTTATCTTTTGGGCTTCAAAACAAACCACCTTTCAACATATCTTTCTGAGGCACCTTCCCTCTGTTATATGTGAGCCAGGAGCTTCTCCTTGGTCAACCCGAATCAAACTATGGCTAGGGATCAAATGTATCCATCACACTTAACCAGAGATGTTTTCCATCTGATCAACAGGCATTACCAGATATGACTTCCAAGTATTGGTCTCATTGTTTTTTGCTTCCGTAGTCTTGTAAGAGTGATATTATGCATAAAAAAACCCAACACCTACATCGTATTTTGAATCTGTCCCCTTATAGTACACAAATTGGGGAGCAGTAATGAAACTAAGACAGGCAGTGAGAAAAAGAATCTTATGTATCTACATGATCTTTCTGATTTCATAGACTTTTTCTAGAACTGCTTTTCCAGATTGATGTGCCACACTTTATTTACTTACTCCTCGTAAGTAAGTACTGGAGCCATTCTATGCCTATGAACACCATCACATTTCTATATCCCTTTCAGGCTGGGACTGCTCACGCACCTGAGATAACAGCTCAAATGATAAAATTCAGCTCAAGAGCTATAATTCCCAGGAAATACACTGAAAAGGAGAAAACCTATGGTAATATCTGCTTCTTGTTTTGTAATTTTTCTGAAAGCTGTCAGGTGGGCCTTTAAAACCCACTCAGTACAAGACTAACATTTTTAAGGACACTTAATGACACACATTATTAGAAGAGCCATCAGCATTGCTTCCCAACCTTACCTACTGGTAGCAGCATAACCACAGCCTGCTGCTGTGGAGCTATGACTCCTCTGGTGGGATTCGTCTCACTAGCTGTGGCCACAAGTTTCTACATGTCTGTTTCTGATCTGGTCACTCAATAATCCTGTATAGGCAATGGAAAGAAGCAGACACTCTAAGGAAGCATTTAATCCAATTTAAGTAAGATTCCTTCACTGAGACAAGTTAAAGTATGCCACCTTATCTCCACTGACTATCTAGTGAATCTAAATTAGTAACTCAGATCTTTATTCTAAATTTGGTAAAATTAGCCTTACTTCTTGTGTCCTCAAACACCTATGAAGTTTCTTGTCTTAATTAGTATAGCCAGGCAGCAGTAAGGCATTGTAGTGCTGCATCTTGTATGAGTTTAATGGGCTTTTGCTCACAGCTACCTCCTGTTTTCCATACATTCATTCATTTCACACAGAATCAGAGAATCAGAGAATATCAGGGATTGGAAGGGACCTTGAAAGATCATCTAGTTCAATCCCCCTGCCAGAGCATTGGATGAAAACCAATGTGCATTCTTTAGATCAACCAAGAGAGCTTTTCCCTTTATATGCAGTATTACACTGTATATATTAGCATTTATGTATGTTTACCATGCACAATACATGTACTGTACAATACTACAATTTAGCAATACTGTTTATAGGATTATGTGTTTGCCTTTCTCAGGGTTGATGACGAACTTTCCTCTCTTGCCTGTAAGATTAAAGAAACTTGGTTCAAAAAGATTCCCGATGAAGGAGGGAGTAATAGGGGTCAACTTCTGTTCACTGTTCCAGCTTTCATTCACACAAGGGAAAAATGGAAAAAAAAAAATTGAAATATATTTATGGATTCTTGGCCTATCATAACCTGGAGATCTATGCCCAAATTAAGAGGCTTATATTTTTTCCTGCAAGAGCTGAAACCCTTCATTTTCATCCCCAATGCATGATTAAATTATTTAGTGTAGTGTTTTTCTTTTACCCATTAATTTCTTTCCAACATGTTTTATTTAGACCAGTGCCACTAGTCCAGGAGCCATCTGTGACTGTCATGAATGACAAGTGAATTCCCAAAGAATAAATATAAAAGGGCTTATTCACTACGGACTTTTCAATCACATCCATTTTGTTTACAGATTTAAATTGTAACCTGGAATTTGACCAATGTTTCTATTAACTTACCTCTTTATATTATAGCAATAAAGCAATTATTTTAACTAATAAAGATAATGGAGTATGAGAAAATAAAGACAAAAACCATCTATACAGATGCTAAATTAAAGTTGCACAGACAATATCTGTTTTCACAGTTGTGAAAACATAGGGTATGAGTCACTGCAGAAGCAGTTAAATGTTACCTACAGAGATAAGGGATGAGTCTTAATGGATTACCTGCCCTTAATTTCTTCCTCTTATTGTTTCTTTGTCCCCAAAAATACCTGAGAGTATGTCTTCAGATCATCAGGTTAATGAAAGATGTGTGTATTGTGAAGGTCAAATAAGGCCTCTGGTTAAAGAAGTTTCAACACAAAAGCCTGAAGCAATTTGGATTTTTCTTGTGCTTCTGATTTCCTAAGGCAGCTACTAAAGAGGCAATTTGACAAACATAGAGCGCTCAGGGCTTTTTGTCCACAGTTGTCAACTGTTTTTTGTTCTGTAAAAGCCCAGTGGAAAGAAAGGGCTTTAAATAGTCATTTTGTTAACATAGAACTTGGATTTAATACACACGCATCTGTACCCAGTGGTGTTTTTTGCACTGTTCTTTGTAAACTGTAAATCCCCCATATGAGGAATGTGCAATCTACATGTGGGAGCTCATCCACCTTCCCCTGCTGCTCCTGCTTTTAAAGCAACTTCTTTTTAGCAGTCATTAGGGGAACACAATGTAAAAAGGCTTTTAAAAACAAACAAGCAGATTATTTGAAGTCTTCTTACTTGCACTTTTCCAAACGAATTTCATGTTTCTGAGTGCATACATTAATCCTTATGCATCTATTTTTAAGTTTTATTTAAAAGCTTGAATAGAATTATCTACCAATATGCAAGGAAAAAAATACATCCACCTATACCCCCATGAACATCATTTAAATTAGTGTATTTAGAAAATTATCAGCAGGAAGGAAATAACTCAGTGTTTTGTTTCCTGTTTCTTTTTTCTAAAATCTTTGTTCCCTTGTTCCATTCATGCAGAAAATAAGGATACATAAGAGCTGGTCTATCAAGTAGGACTACTGGTTCATTAAACATACTTCCCCCTCTCTTCCAGTGGCAAATGCCAAATGCTGACATGAAACCCCGTGACAGATAATTATGGAATTTTTTGTGTGTGTGGAATAACTGACTGCCAGGGAAATACCAACTTACTTTCATACTTTAATGGTATCTCTGAAAATGTTCAGAGACTTCTCAGGAGCCCAAGGCAACATGGAAACTGCAGAGTTTCTGCAGAAGGACAAGCTGCAGGAAACGGATGGGTCTTGGTGGGATCCTCGGTGGGATCAATTGCCTTCGGGACATGCATTACACTAAGTAACTTAGATCCATGTTTAAAAGATGGGATCTTACATTTAGGAGCAATGACTTCCATGTCACAGCAATAGAAGTGAAGATGCATGCTTTAGTTGGGCTTGGTGTGTGCAGATCCTGACAATTTTTGGTAGTTTAAAATTATTTGAGTTGGTTCTTCTTCAGTGCAAACACCTATCAGCAACCAATATACAAACTAAATGTGATTATCAGCCTCTGCTGACTCTCAGGGATCCAGGATGTGCTCTGACTGTGGCACCTGTATCCCCACTCAGACTGGCATCTCAAACCTTGTCAAGACTGCAAGAGGGAACAGGCCTCAATTTTAATCCCAGTCAAACCTTATCTCAGCAGCGAGATGAAAGATCCTGGGGAATGAGCCGGCTTGGGAGGAGTCTGCAATGCTTCCCATGCTTTCTGGGCATAGAGATTTTTTCTGGAAAGGTATCATCCAAGGAAAAATCTTGTCCTTGAAGACTAAATCCCACCATTATATATGAACAGTAGTTAAACTGGCACCAGTTAAACTTATTTTTCCAACACAGAACAGCAGGACTTAAAGAGCTCTTAGAAAGGCGTTGCAGATCTCTGCTAGGAAAAAGAGAGCTAGGTACTTTCTGATCATTACAGTTATTGATCCTTTACACAGAAATTAACATTTAAGAAAAGACTGGTCTTTTAAGAAAAAATACATGGGAGAGTCCAGCTATCCAGTCTGATTTACGAAAATCCTTAAAATATTAAATGAATATTCTTAAGGATACATTTTGAGTTTACTTCTTCTTGGGTTGCTAATGATTAATTTTCATGTTTTCCATATGAAATTAATTTTGCAAGAGCAAATATCTGCAACTTGCTTTCAGACCTTCTAGCTTTAGTGTGGTTAGGGAAAGGCAAGATATCAGGTTGCATCAATAGAGGATAAAATCATTGTATTAAAAAAGCTGGTGAAAATCAAGGAGTAAAAGTACAGGGGATTTAATTTTGAAAAAAAGAAATTACAGGAAAAAAATTGTTTGATCTCTAGATTTTCTCCTTGTAGACACATTTTTAAGATTTTTGGTAGCAAGAACCATTCAGAAGATTGAGATTCTCGCTTAACATCAAATCTTTCCTACGTGGTAGCTCATTATAACTACCTAAAAATTGTGCACCATGATTTATTCTCATTGAAATGTGTCCTAATTTTTAGGCTTTTTTGTCCTATGGTGTCTTTTTCGCTCCTTTTTTCTTCCATGATTCCGATCATATTATACAATCTCTTGGTAACTCCTCACAGCTGCATATCCTATGTATGTTTAATGAGAATTCTCCTTTTCTGTCCTTCCATAGTTACTGAAACCAGCTCTGAAGCATCCCCCTTGATTATCACTACAGAGTATGTATTTCCTGCCTGGTTTACACCCCAGCCTGTTGTAGTTCCATTTAGAAACACAATTTCAAAGCCTGGTTATGAGAACGGTCTATAAAGCGATGTGAAAAGCCCTATTACAGACACCACACAGGGTACTTTCCGCTCCTCTCTTATTCACAGAGATGTAGAAGAAAATTTGAACGTTATTTGTTCTTGCCAAGACCGCTCTGGCTGTCACTCAGCTCTGTCTTCAGCTCCCATGGTTCTTCCTTTTGCTCTGGCTCCTATGCAGTTGCTTTTGCCTCCACAGCTTTTCTGCCAGCGTGCTGAGGTCCCCTCCACTGACACAATTTTTTGCTTTCTGTGGGATGCAGCTATCATTCCCTTGATTTGTCATCTTCACACTTTGATTTGCATTTCTTTTTCTCCCCCTTTTTGCCAAATATTTTAATGTTTTTTGTCGAGACAACTCATCCAATGGTTTTCCTCTGCCTTTAATTATATTTCACATCTCTGGCTGCTTCCTCACTTTCTACTCACTGCTGTGTCTATGTTTTTCCCTCTGCCTCTATAGTCCTTCAGACCACTCTCTGGCTTCTCTTCTTTTTCCTTTTCCAAGAACCCCCACAGCT
Source organism: Nycticryphes semicollaris (assembly GCA_013400055.1). Taxonomy (NCBI): domain Eukaryota; kingdom Metazoa; phylum Chordata; class Aves; order Charadriiformes; family Rostratulidae; genus Nycticryphes; species Nycticryphes semicollaris. Next base: position 248,757 of record VXBJ01004145.1, read on the forward strand.
ATTTCTATCACCTTTAAAATCTATCCCTGACGTGCCATTCTTGCTAATTCAAAACAACAAACAAAAATTCCCTTTTACCTCATCTGCATCACGTTATCTTCCACCACTGAAAAATAATAGATAGAAACCTTTCAAGTATGTTTGTCACTTCTGAAAATGAAGAGGAAAGATCAAGCCACTGTTATTGATTTAATGTGAGACCCGTGAGCATTACAGTAATCCAGGATTAGATTCTCATAGTTATTCTTCAAAGTATGTGTAACAATATTCCTATTTGCTAGTCTGACAGATCACAGCAACACAGTCATAACTTTTTATAAATTGAAAACAATACCAAGTCTTCTGCCTTCTAAATAAAGCCATTCTGAGTTTCCCACTCTCATAAAGTAATTATGTTTTGTACTACATTTACAATGGAAATGGATGAATTCAGTGTAAAGAAATAGGCCTTTTCAAAAGCAATCAGACCGAGGGAAAGTAGCTCTGCAGTCTGAGAATTCACACAAAGCAAGCAGCTGATCTTGCCTACACACACTGGGAATTTCTTTTAAAAAGAAAGGTCTAATTACAAATGGCACTTTGAAATGAAATAATTCTGCTTTGCTGAAAAGTGACATAATTCTTCTGACACTGCTAGCATGGGGCACAATGCACAGCAGTCCCCATCCTCTCACCTCCAATTTGCAATAAATAAAATATAATAGGATTCTTGTTTAATTTTTAATGTCAAAACTTCCACATTTTCCTTTGCAGCATTGTGTCAGCGAAAGGGCTTAGAGAAAGATCAGGCCAAGAAAACTAATGAAAACCAAAGGGCTTGTTCAGTTCTCTGCACAGTGGTAATAAACTCAGACCAACAGTATTTATGCTTCAAAAGTATGATTTGAAGAATTTGCAAATGGTATTTTTACAATCAGACAGATGACCTCAAGAGATAAATCCACTTAAACAAATCATACTCTTTTTAAATAAATGTCATTCTCTCTACTTACAGCAACATCCTCCATTTGCTTATAAGCATTTCTTCTAACAATCCAAAGAGCTCTTAATTTAACTGTGACTGTACCTGTAATATGAGTCATTGCTGGGGATGTAGGAGAGAGCTGTATCGCTGAAAGGTAGGGACAGGTGAGAAATACAGTTGGAGTCTTTGGATTATTTCAGCAGGAAAGAGGTGAGGGCTGTCTACCTGGCCCCAGTCTTAGGAATACCACCAAGAAACCCACAAATCCCACCTAAGAAACCTGAGGGTACCCAAACCTACCAGTGTATCCAAAAAGGATGAAAAATGGTCTAGGTAATTTAATCCAGGGTCATTATTTAAACCTCTTCTAACTCTATATGAAAGCCTGATAACCCTATTTAAAATGCATTTCTTAAGTCAGTGAGGTGTGTCCTTTCTGTCACTTGCTAGGTCTAGACTGGAGCACTTGGATTTTTCTCCATTCAACTCTTCAACTCTTCCAGACTCACTATCTTTTATTTTAAAAAGACTTCAACAATTTCTTATGCTGTAATTATAAATCTAAATATTTCCAACACTATACAAGGAGTTTAAACTTGTTCAGGTGGCTTAATATTTGGCAAGCAGTGCCTCGTTCCTTGCAATATTTCTAATGTTGATCTCATTTGTGGTTTTTTGTTTTCATTTGTCTGTATTCTATGGACTCTGAGAGATGTTGCCCCGTAATACCTCCCCCTTTCTAGCAACCTAGAGTGTGAAGGTAAACTTCCTGGTGTTTCTGAGTCTTCTCGTTACATCTGGGTTCTTCTCCTTACACTTGGGTTCTCTACCAAACACTGACTTCCATTTTGCATTGATTTATTGTGTCTCAGCATAAAGAAGTCTGAACGGCAGAGTCAGCCTATCTCTGCAACCAGGCTGCTTCTGAGATGACTGAAAAGCAATCAGAAGTACATTGTTTAAAAAAGTCCAAGCTTTAAAATATCTTCTTGGTCCTTTGCAGTCAGACCATCAAACATCTGTGCCACATTAACACAAATGAATTGCAAAAGTTTATATTCTGATAATAACAAAAATTCAGTTTCTTCCCTGTCTGCCAGATTTATCAGTCATGAACGACAGAATGAAATGGGAAAGGAAAAAAAAAATAAAAGAAGAAAAAAAGCCCAAAGCAGAGAGAGAAACAGAAAAAGAAGCCACTTCTCTCCTTGTTTACAGCTGGGCTAAATTGTCTGAGGTCCAGGCTCACTCCACCTACAAAAGGGACTTGTTCCTGACAATGCAGCCACTGCCTTGGGCCAGGGCACTTCAAGAAGGACCTGCTGTTACTTTCAAGCCTTATGCATGGTTTAAATTCCAATGCCATATGTAAGCCTCTCAGGCAAGTCTATAAAAAGGATCAGTCCACTTGCTGAAATGGAAAGCATTTATGTATCTGTTCAGATGCCACATCCCCAAAGAGGCAACATGTTCCTTAAGCTTCCTAGTTCCAAATGAGGAAACATTTGGAATGAAATTTCCTATTTTCCAAAAGCTCTGTAGCCTCAAATCCCACATGTGCTTTGGCCATGCCTGGAACAACGTGTCTGAATAGTGCTGAGCAATTAGGCATTTAGCTGATCCCAAAGTTTTGAAAATATCCAGAAACCCTTATGAGGTCTGATTTGGAAGCCCTGCTCTGAAAACCCTGACCTGGCTGGACTCGGGCAGCACTCAGCTGTAGGGAAGGGATGGCCATGCTGCGGGATGGGAAGCGAAGGAGAACCTCTCTGTTGGGACATCTCAAGCCATCTCTTCTCATTGATAATCCTAATTCACTAGGTTAGAAGATAGACTGGGTCTGTGACCTGGCCTGTGGATGGAGTGTTGCATTGGAAAATTAAATATGCACTACAGATAGGATAAAGAAAAGGGGAGAAAAAGAAGAGGAAAATAAATTACTTTTCATCCCCATGGTTCATTTGGGATGAAGAGTATCTGCTATTCAGTCCCTGCTCCAAAGAATATGTACACATTCTGTTTCAAGATACTGATGTTCTGGCTTGTAATAAAATGTGTTTTTAAACTCAGGAAGTGTTGGACTACGCAGTGAATGTGCACTTAAAATTACTGCATTTGGGATATGACCATTTTTAAAGAAGATAACATCTGTTTGAATGCTGAACAAGAATTGAGCTCATGGGTTTGCAGTAACTTATTAAATAACATAAGACAGATTGTCTTTCTTTCAAACTGGCATGTCCCCATTGAAATAACAACTGTGCAATTTTAAAATCATATATGTCACTGTCCCTTGTATCTGCAGCCTTCTTTAGCTTTACACCTTCCTGCATTAGCAGATCTAGACTCTTCACACAGCTGGCTACACCAGGATTTCAGCCTCTTTGCTATGGTAGTTTTTAAAACTCAAAAGTGTTTGCTTCACATCTGTACCCCAGTTGAGTTTTGCAGGTGTGAGCTTAAGAAGGGGAAAAGATGAAGGTTTCTGCATGGTTATTGTAGCTGGTATTTTAGATCAAAGGATTTTGCTCTCTCTTTACCCCAGATATTTTAGACTTACAAGGGTTCCATGGTAAAAAATGTGCAATTAGTAGCTCATGATCCTCAAAAAAGATAGTTATTTGGATCTGTACATCAGACACGCTGTGTCCCACATTGCCTTCCATACAGACAACAAGGAAGAAACTTTTGAAGCTTCCAGAGGGACATCCTACTTGTCTAATTCAGATACTTACATTAAGGCCTAATTGCATATACAGAAATACATATATATGTGTACCTACATATACAAGTTTTTTAAAAGCCTTTCACTCACAGTGAGGAATTATTTTCTTTTCAAAAGTATGTGGTGACATGTTTGCTATATTATTTAGATTATAAACCAATTTAACCATCGATGTACAATTTTCAATGTAACGCAGTGATTTGAGGACAAAGGTGGGTGAGCCTCCTATTTCGATGGCACTTTTGCTGTTTTTAGTACACTGAACTGAAAAATCACCACAAAACCACACCTGTTCCAGGAGAACATTGTGCAGGATGGGGCCTGAAGGAGGCTTAGGCTGATGGTACATGGAGTGTATGCAGATAGATCCCTCCAGCACCATCTTCCCAAGGCAGGCTGCACAGCCTGGCCAGGGCTCTCTGTGAACTGCCCTCCATAGACAATGTGCACATAAGCAGCTTCGGCACAGGGAGTCTCTCTCTTCTGGAGGCCTTAGAGGCATCTTCCTCTCTCCACTGGCAACATCGAGAATTTACATATTTCATTTAGGTTCAAAAGAAATCACATTGTGGGAGAAAATTAGTTTCTTAACCTTGTACATGGATGTCTCAGTAGATGAAGGTAGTGGCAGCAGAGAGACACATTTTGCTGAGGAAATGAGGAAGTAGTTTTATGCTAGCAAGATCAGCCTTCAGTGTCTCCAAATATTCATTTTAGTTATTCATGCTTTCTTTCTTTTTCATCTTTCTTTTTTAACATTATTTCTTTGGTATTTGCACCCGGACTAATTTTCACACACCCGTCTGTCTGTCTGTGGATGTTTTTCTCCTACGGCGTTTTTCACCAAGATAGCAGCACTTCACTATTTTTGAGGATTCTCTCTCAGTAGTCACAGGAACCTCTGACACTGATGTGCCCGGTAGTGACGTTCACAGTAACTGCTGACCATGAGACGCCAGCGGGTGAGATGGGGATTGCAAGCTAAAAACCTGCTGAGGACTTGTTAGCTTTGAGTACTTGTTAGTTTAGGGACACCAGCCCTGCTGGCACCCACGGCTTCACTGCTGGCAAGAGATCTGGGAAGCAGAAGCAATTTGAAGGGGGGGAGCAAGTTGACTTTGAGTACTGGCAAGAACAACATTAGTAGGATGAAGAGGCTTTGAGGACGTGGGTCAGGTAGAAAACCATGGGATAGGGAGAGGTGGCAAGGGATGGAGGGCAAAAGAGAAAACTGATAGTCAGACCCGTATAATAAAGCTTCTGGTAATCTCCACCCCAGAACATGCTTCAGTGATGGAGAAATTAATCACAGTCATGCAGTAGCACAATGATTTGTCATATTGTATAATAAATGCTGTCAACTGTCTGAAGTGACCACATTTGCAACTCTTAGGGAGAATTGGACCATTTTCTCATCACAAAATGAAGATATACATTGGACAAGAAAACATTATGGAACTTGAATGTATTTACTTTAGTTCATTAAGTGTTATTTTATGGAGTTGAAGGGATACCCTATATAAACATATTAATCATTGGAAAACTTTTTGCCCTGATAAGTACTGTATACCACTACAAGTTTCTGCTAACAACATGTGCAAGCAAATCCAGTAGTCACTGTTTTCCTTCTCTCTCAAAGGCAATTTTCTCCTGACTTTTTCATTTGTCAGTATGACTGGCAAAAGTCACCCAAAAGATTGAGTTTCTTCAATAACACTGCTCTAGTTTATTCAGTTTATTGAAATTCTAGTGATATGTTCTCACTGAGGACTACAGGCAGTACAGTTTCTGCTGGACAAGTGTCATACTAGATTATATTTAATTCTAGGGCAGAAACTTTAGGACACTTAAGAGTTTGTGCATGAAAGTGGAGTCAGGCATGCAAAAGCAAGGTCCAGCTGTGCAAAGCAACAAAAGGCTGGCTTACTATGAGCCTGCCAATGCTCTGAATATCTGAAATGGTCAAATCTTCAACTCAAGTGCAGAAAGAAGCAAATAAATGCTTCTCCTCGGAACTATATGCCCCCTGCCTCTATTATTTAAGCTCTTTCTAGTCAAAGAAACTAAGCTATCCATTTTGTAACATTTTAGGCTTTGCCTTGTTTTAGCTTTGTCATAGCTCTGTTTAATGGCAGTTTGCCATTACTGAAGTTCTGAAGGATCCTGGAGCACTTCACATATCATAACATGAACTATTAACTGGGGTTACTCTGTAAAGCACCCGGAAGCTTCTGTCCCTAAGGCTATTCACTGTTCCTTTTTTTCTGTTATTTTGACCTGACAGTTTTGGATTTGTAATTATTTCATTAATTATGTCTTCTGAGTCTTAATATGAAAATGCTCTAGGCGGGATGAAGAAAACATTAGATTGAGATCTACCACTTTAATACTGTATCTTGAAACACTCAACTGGAATAAAATGTACTTACCTGCTAATATAAACAGTAGAAACTAGCTCTCCCAATATAACTGTAGATATATTTCCCAGGATAGAGATAAGGGAGTAGAAATGTCAAGAAATCTCTACACACATGTTGGTTTTAAACCTGTGGGTTTGTCCCATTCCATTAACTGCAGACATTTTCTTGTTTTTCTTTCACTCATCCCTGACATAATGCAGTACTCAAGAGCCAAAGGGCTAGCCTAGCCTGTTTTTCCTTTTAATAATAAAAATAAAACTTGCTTGCTACATCTATGTTATAAAGCAGGTATGAAACCTTCACAAGAAGTAAGTTCATCTGCAGCCCTCAGCTTTGCATTTGTTATGGACTGATTTAGCTTACAGTCACTCTAAATCCATTTCTTTGCCCCACTTAACACTTAAGGCATGGCAATTAGATGTCCATCATAGCATTCGGAATTCCTGATGCCAGACAGCTAACATTTAGGAGTTACAGCACTGAATATTTCATTGGATTTTTGATTCTTTTTTTCAAGAGAAATCCTAGTTTTGTTACAAGATGCTGTGACCAGGAGTGCCATAATTAGTCCTCCTCCAGTCATCAGCTTCTCCAACACAAAAATATGACCTAATGAGTCAGAGCTTTTAGTCATCCATATTGATTCTGTGACCCTGCTGTTCTCTCTATGACAATTGCATATTGGGCTCTATAACTTCCCTTGGCTGCATGCCAGATCAAGAAAAGGGGTAGGTGGTTACTATATTTTATATAGCTCCACGACCACTCTGAGGCTAACAGCAAATTGCCAGTGCAGCTGTCAGCTGGGTGGTTTGTGTTTGGCTAAAAGCAAATGTCAATAATAATCAGCATCTGTTGTGGGTCCTACACTACTGGGCATGTCTTCAAGTGTGCGGCACAGTTCTGAGTGAAGCCCGTTTTTAGCTGCCTAAATATGGATCAGGAGCACTCATTTTTTGTTGTTGCTGTGGTTTTGCTGTTCGTGTGCGTGAGCAGTGTTGCTTCTCCTTGCCTGTTCCAACCACCTTGGACTAGAGATGACTAGCTTGTGGCTAAGGGGAAAAGTTTCTATTAAAAGGATTAAGTTTTAATCCTCAGTGAATTCCCTGTGTTACATGATACAGAGTTACGTTTGAACATTATCTGTCCTTTTGCAAGGAGGACTTTGAAGAGTGCTGCTTAAGCTTCAGTTTAACTTTTAAAATCTCGTAATATTTAACGCAGTTTCATGCTAGAAGAAATTATGGCATCACTTAGCCTGACTTCTGGTATAGTGCCTTTCTCTAAAGAGACTTGACCTACTGAGGACTGAAAACAACTTTACATAAAGGACATGACTCAGAGATAACAGGGGACACTCAAATGCCCACAGTGGCAAGGAACCATTTAGGTCATATTTGCTTAAATGATGCCATGGACAGTCTACACCTGAGGGAGAGGACAGGGGAAAAAGCCCCATGGTTACTTCCCTACTGAGGATCTACACTCAAGATCAATCTGGAAGTAGACAACTTGTGTCTCCAGAGAGTTTCCTATCATGCAAGTACATACTAGGTGACTCCCATTGCACTCCAACAATAACCCACCATCCCCAAAATTCACAGTCCCAGAAAAGATTTTATATCTATCCCTGGATCATTGTGTTTTGAAAAATATGCCAAGTATAGAACTTTTCTTAAATTACAGTTATACAGACTTAGTATAAGGAATGATTTCTGGAGAAACTGTGAGTTCCTGTGAATTGCCATTCAATCATGGAAGTCCAGATAAATGCAATATAAATATCTTTAATCTCCATTTCTGGAATCAAGGATAACAACATTACACCTGGACATAAATGGAAGTAGGTTATTTTTTATACTCAGGCTGATCCCAGTGCTTTTAACAGTATGTTGTGCTCACTTGCTATTCATTGCCAGGATTTATGGTTATGTAATGGGTTGCTTAGACAAGGATTCCTGTGATATTTTTAGCCAGCTTTTCTTTCTTTTTTTACCTCTCCTTTTAGACCAGAGGTTCAGAACTCCCCTTATGTTTAACCTCAGGGTAGACTTTCTCCCCTTATCTTTCTCATTTAGACAGGAACACTTTTCTTCCTTTCCTTCTGCCCTCCTGCCCATTGAAGGGATATGGACTCAGCAAAACAGGAGGCCTTGTAAACCTCCTGAAGACCCGCTCAGGGCAGAGACACTTGGCTCATGACAGGTATCACTGAAATTCATGGCAGACTTTAAGCCTCTTTTGAAAAATCAGCCTACAACTCTTCTGAACATCAAACTGTGCCGAGTTCAGTCTTTCTGCTGATGTAGTCTTACTGTAGACTCAGACATGAAGTCATTGCCAGCTTATATGAAGACCAGGCAGATTAAAGAAAATGACAAGTCCTTTGATACTTACGCATGACCTGTATTCTCAAGATAGCTTGAGAATCAGCATACTGCCAATATTTCGTTTACCCTTAGACCTCAAACTTTCTCCCATTTCAGCTTTTAAAAAAACAAACTTATTTTAAAAATTGCTTTGTTTCTTATCTGAGCCTTCAAAATCAGTGTAAAAGATTCAAAAATGAAAGCAGTAGAGATGTCTGCTGCTCATTCTCCATCAGTGTGAACATACCACCCTCTCTAATACCAAAGGAATTTGTTATGATCTCTGTTATTCCTGAGACCACATAACTTAAAATAATAAGACAGCTAAAATAAAGTGTTACCAAATCTTAATCTCTAAAAGTGGTATGAAATATTTTCCAGTAAATAAAAGCAGAAAGAACTAATGTTCTAGAGCTTTTAGCCTAGTTATGTGAAAGACTAAAATAAGCCTACATTCTAAGTTTTGATCAATTATAAAAATGTGTGGTCTGGAAAATGGTCAGCCTAGTAAATGTATACATTGGACTGACTGAAAATGTGGACATTTGTTAGTCAAATATTTTGGTGAGGGAGATTCACTCTGTGGTTTGGGACCTTTGTGTTAACTTCAAAGGAAAAGTAGCTATTTCTGGTTGTTATTACAAGAAAACATTCAAAGACCTAGACCTTTTTGGAAAGAATGCTAACAATTTCAGATGTCGTAGACCAGTATTGACATGACCTTTGAAAAATTATCAAATTCAGTGTAAAATACAGAGTCAGGAGTGGGGTTTTAGCAGTCACAAGAGATCTCTTTTCAAGTGTAGGCATTGAGTAATTCACGGGTATTTTTGCTTCTCCTTATATATCGTAATTGTGGAAGAATGGGTAAACTTACCTCTTCATCAGTCAGAGAGAGGAGAAGTATTTGGTTCATGATGAGGGTTTTGTACATCTTTGAAAATCCTTTTTTAGTTAGGAACATAGGAACACAGAATAGATGATGCTTAAACCTTGGATCTTGTGAGAGAGAAAAGGCACAATTTTCTTATCTTTTCACTTTGTATTGCAAGTAAAAGTATAATTCTTACGGTTTTCCCTAGAACACATTTCCTAATGTCCCTATTAGCACAGTTAGTCATAACTGAGGAGGAGGAGGAGGATGGTGGGTGATCTTCCTTCTAAAAGTCACTATGTCCACTGCAGAGGTGCAGATGACCACAATCCCAGAGAAAGTCCTGTAGGAGGGACCATGCTGCTTTTTGCAGAGGAGGATATCAACAGTCAGGCTTTATAGCTTTTAGGACAGTTTTGGTTGAATGCAATGGGTGGCTTTGACCAAAGCCAAAGTGCTCCTGAACATCACCAGTGTTGCACTAAACCTCCTAATGCTGGGAAAAAAACAAACAAACAAACAAAAATAAAAACAAAAATAAAACCAAAACCCCCAGCCCTACGCCTGATTACTTTTTTCCTGGTCTAAGTTCAAGCTATAGCTGAAATGTGTAGCTACATACATCATATAGTGCACATGATGGGAGCCTCTTAACCCTGAGAGCCAGCCAAGAGGGCAGCACAGGGTTGTGCATTTGCCTTTGCTGGAGCAATCTGAATTTCAGCAACACCATTTAGGCATTTCCCCCCACCACCATGCCCTGCTCCCTCACCCCCACGTCAGACACCTTGACGTCTGAACAACCCCAGGACAACCTCCAGCTCCTGGCTGGAAACAGGGAAAACAGGGCAAGCAGTAATCCAGGAAATCCAGGTGACATCTCATCGTCCAACAAGCTGGTGAAGTCAGCATGAGACTATGCCTAAACCTAATCTTAAATTAATTTTTAAAATGTAAATTAAAAATTATATATGAGCTGTGCCTGAACATTACTTTTGTGCTGTGTTTTCATCGGGTGTTCAGGCACACTAACATTGGCTCTGTCCCTATACACTGATAGTGAATCTCAGCATTCAGTTCACCTTCCCAGTTGTCATTTTGTCATGGGATTTGAGGTGGACCAGGACACCCAAGTCATCTGCACAACCTAGAACGACTAGTGGGGATACTCATGCCCTTCTGGAATCAAAGAGGCTGACGATCATCAGGTATCTCAGACGTTGCTAGGCATCTCTATGTGGGCAACTGAATTGAACACTGTTGTCACTGGTTTAGATACAATACAAAATTAAAATTATTTTTAAGAATATATTTTCAAACTATTTTTCTTTTAAGTGATGCACTGTGAGTCTTGGAGGCTTTGTCTGAGGTCAGCGATGAGTTGAAAATCTTAGTGAAACCAATTCCTTTTCTTGTCCCCTGCAGCCACTTGCCAATCTTTGCTGCCTTGCCAGATTTTGTACTTTTTGTCATTTGTTCTTGGCTCAGCAGTTGAAGATTAGTTTAGCAACAAATGAGAGAGGAGTAAAATGCAGATGCTAGATAAAGTCATGCATGTTAATGGGCATCCTACAATTTCTTCCACTTTAGCCAAGATTGTCTCTAAGGGTGAATGAAAGGAAGAGGATGGGAAGCAGATGTTTCTACTGTCTGTAGCAATTGATTATAAATTGGCTTGACACTTCCCCTGAAGAGTTTGTCAAGAACATTTGATTCAGTGAATCAGTCCCAGACCCAGAGTTGAAGCACCAGTATCTTAGCCAAAGCGACGAGCCACTTGGACCTGACAGGGGAAAAAAACCAAAAACAACCAATCAGAGAAAAAAACTTCAGCTTTACATAAACACATTTCTTTTGACACAGTCAAACAATTAAAATACTGAAGTGATCCTGTAGGGAAGCTACAGCTCACATTGATAGCCTTGAGAGTTGGCTACAGACCTCCGTGAATCAAACTGAAACTTCAAGCAGAGGTGAAAAGAAAATAAAAATTTGATTAATTCTAGAACATGTTCCCATGTAGAATAAAACTGTACCATTTGAGAGGAGCTGTCACCTCAGTTCAGATACAGCAGAAGACAGGAACAACATATCCCACAAGTCAGTTGTGGGGCATGTGCTGAACAAAATGAAAGGAGAAAATTAAGAGAAAAAAGCTCCACCTAAACAATCTCCATTAAATTTTATCTTAAGACTAGATTTAAAACTGTGTTTTAGTAATTAGAATTGGTTTGAGTGGAGTTGCAGAAGTGTTATAATGAGATAAAAGTAAGCTCTACTGTTAGATCTGAAACACCAAAAACATAAAATAGAACAAAATTATTTTAATGGAAACAATTATTTTAATGCACAGCACCAACGACATACAGAAATATTACTTTAGCTTGTCAAAAAAATCAAACTGGAATAACAGTCACACTTCCCATAAGGAGAAACTAAATAAGTACACTTAAAGGAAAACTAACAACCATATGTCCTCCTTTTGAAGCATGAGGAAAAAGTAAAACAACCAAAGGATAACAGAGAGAACAGCACGCAGAGAAAAAAAATAAAGAAATGAGTTACAAACGCGATTGCCAGAATGTTGCGTAATGATTGCTTTTATGAACAAATAGAACTGGAAATGTTGCCTTCTTGCTTTCCAAGAAACTTCCAACAAGTCAGGAATGTGACATGATTAAGAAGGAGGACCATTTTCTCCCTCCGAAGCAGTGAGTATTGGGCACTTTATGTACTCTTGGAGAAGCACACGTGCTCTCCTAGCTTTTCAACACGCCTCATGTTCTGTCCATTTTCTGTCAGCTCTGAGGAATTGAGCAACAGACTTAAGGATGATAGAACTTCAGAATTCACCAAATTCAGATTTCTAAAGAGATAAATAGTATATCAAAATGGATGGATTTATATTTATTCTTCCCAGCAAATCTAGGAAATTTCAGTTACATTTTATTTTTCTGCATTTTCCTGGTCTCCTTTGCTTTCTGAGATAAGAGTGAAAAGAGAGACTCCATGGTGGCTAGAAGGAGAGGTTGTTCCACAAAATAAATAGTCTGCGGTGCAGATCAGTGCTTTTCATGCCCTGAGGTACAACCACTGTGGGAGCAATAAGAAAAATCTACAGATTAAGGCCTGCTAACAAAAGCTTGCAGCCATCCCATCCCCAGGGAAGGGAAAAGAGACAAGATATTATCATTGCCTGTGCCCCTACAAGTATAGGTTCTCCCTCCTCCTGCTCCATCTCCCTTCCTGGTGAAAACAGAGCTCCCTGGCAGGCATGAATGTTACAGCCAGTAATTATGGTCTGCTCCTGGATCGTAATTTGATGTAGAGTGATGTAGCACTGCCAGTTGAAGGAGCTCAATCTGTATTCATACAGCTCCTGTGGACGAGCTATGTGCTCTGCTGCTAATGGCAGCTCACACCCATCTTTGTGCTGAGGTCAACGTACCTCAATATGGTGGTTGCAATGATGGAATAACAATCTTGTGGTGGGTTGAAATCTGAAGGGGAGAGTGGAGTGCTGGTAAGAGGAAGGAGTGGTTAAAGGAAGACAGATGAGCTAGAAGAACAAATACAGATGTAATACACCTTAGGATGTTCTTCTGGCCTGGCTGGTAAGCAGGATGTTTTTTTTTTATTTTGAAGAATTTGCATTTGTGTGAGTGACTTGCTATCCTGTAGCAGTCTTCCAGTAAGTATTAAATAGGACAGGTCACTGAGGTTGTGTCTGTATTAGTGAAAAATAAGTTCATCTACAGTGGTAAAACACAGACCACTGCTGGCTGTGAGGCTGTGTGGGACCTGTGCAGTGGTCCCTTGCCACCCACCAAAGTGGGTAGCTGCATTCCACCCTCTTAGCAGCAAGATGTCCCAGTCTGTGCCATGTCCTGCATGAAGTCTCAGCATCTCGTGTCAGGAGACAACTGAGACAAAGCTGCAGTCATGCCAGGACAATCTTTACAGTTTAATCTTTGAGACAGTTATAGTCCTGGGTTCCCATTCCATGGGCCTGCTTAGTTTGCTAGTAGGGACACAGCTAGCAAGGCTAGCAAGTAGCCATTACATTTTTAACATGTTTTTGGTTCTCCTAAGTAAGGTTCAGGCACAGTTCAGTGGACAGAAAAGACCAGGGACAGGTACCAGTTAGCAGTATGGACTACTACAGGTCAGTATTTGCCACCTGCTATCAAGGCCTAATAACATACTAATGTATTAGTATGATATAGTAGGTGTGCAAGCATGTATTCTCCTGGATTTGGAAGACTGATGGCCCAGGGATCACTGCCGATGCGTCTGTGTGGATTCCACAAACCTCGAAAAAGACTCATTAATATTTTTCATACCTGAAGGGAAACACTTCAGAAAGCATTCCTCCTGCACAAGGAAGGTAAACACTGAAAATTTAGTCTGAGGGACGGAACAAAACATGCAAATTTTACATCTTCTACTAAACAAATTCACAAAGTTAAGACTTACTGGTCAGGCTACTAAATAGCAAGAAACTGTGTTTTGAGAGAAAATGGGCCAAACTGCTTAAAGAACAGTTTATGATGATTTTTTTCACCACAAGATCAAATGAATTTCTGTGACTTAATTTAAGATCACATCTAGTTTAGTGCTTTAGTTGAGATCAGGAGGGTGCTTTGTTCCCATTTCCCATGATTTTATTCACTTCATGGGGAGATCTCAGAGAGCATAAGAAGCTTCTTATGCTTATCCTTTGGATGAAACCAGAAGGTAAGTCCAAGCACATTCCTCACGGGCTCCAAACAGAAGGGGCAGTTCAGTCCAGGAGGCCTGCCTGCAGCTAACCCAAAGTAAAACCCACTGAACTTTGTATGGTATAAACATTAACACTAAATCTTATAGGTATCTGCCCCCGACGTTTCCCCTTCTTGCTGATGTAGACATAATCTATAGTGATTTCTGTTTATAGCCCAGCTACTAGTGTCTTTTTAACATTTTGAGGAACGGTAGATTAAATAGGCAAAGCAAGAATTTAAACATGCTATTTTGACATTTCAGAAAAAAAGAAACCATAAGCATTGTGCTATAACACATCTAAAGAATATCTAATCCTTTAATATTCACAGTGGGTTTTGCATCATTTATGCTTTTTTTAGCCCAAAGCAATAGATTTGGCATTATGTCCAACCAGGAAGTTGCCAAAAATTTAGCCTTAACATTCCAATTAACTAAGCCAGATTTGGCTTAGTCAGATCCCCTGGATGTATACATACAGTGCTGCTATATCTGTGAGGCATGTATGGATTATCCTCATGGTGCAACATTTAATTTCTGTAGAAATACATGATACAGTAGTCTGTGAAGTTTTGCAAAATCCCCAGAGCTTCAGGTATTTGCTATTCTAATTTCTTCATTACTCAAACATTTTCACTTAATAGTAGTAAAAACAGCTCAAAACCTACAAAATGTACAGTAAGGGAATCATTAACAGTCATTAGTGTAATTTATGAGCTTCTGAAGTGAAAAATCTTGGAATTTAGATTTTTTAGGCCATTTGGAAATCCCCAAAAGAGATCAGAGCAGACACCCCATAAGTAATCTTCATTTCTGCGGTTGTTGGTTGCAGTTGTGGCAGCAGATTCTTTGGGTCAGTGCAAAAACCACAATAGAGAGTTTCATAAATTATTTGTAAACTGAATGAAGAAAAACATTTTCTTTAAATATCAAGGAGTTTCAGCCGTAGAAGGAAGGCCAACCAGACACAGTGGTTAAACATTCTCCTGTGACTTCCTAAATACAGGCAAATGCATCACTGAGTTTTATTACCATATGAACAGGATACTGGCTGTGCACAGTACAAGTGAATCTGCTAGACAAACACTTAAAATGTTCACAGAATGCATTTATCTGTGAAGAGAGGTGTCACCTACTATTCACAGGGTCTATAAAATAAGAACCGAATATGGACTCTATTATACTGCCATATGTCACAGTGGAAGAATATAACCTTTTATAATGGCACAATAACACTTGAGATAATAACAACATACAGTTGTTAAAACTATGTGCATGTACAGCCTTATTCTTCCTCTTTTACTGCTAAGCAGAAATGAAAGTAAAAATTAGTAACTGATCTAGAGCCTAAATCCTTCCCTCCCTTTGCAAATCATCTAGTCCTTTGAGTATTTCCCCATCTATATAGATAGAGTATTCATAGTCTGCACCCAGATTACAGGAGTTCATGTCTGAGAAGCTGGAACAGTCAAAAGATAAAATCTGATAGAACTGAGAGGCTATATCTGAAAGGGCAGCTGAAAGCACAAGAGATGCAGACACGTGAAACAAAGCAGACCAGCTTGATTGGAAACGAACTGGGGATGAGCGAAGTGCACAGTCTTCAAGGTGTTGGAACGAGATATCACAGAGCATCTGCAAGAAAGACTTCCTGAGCACAGGAGGTCAAAAGAAATCAGACAAGCATACTGAGACTTGGGGTCTACTTTCCAACTGATCTGTATGCTTATTTCCTAGTAACAAATGACCCTTTTAAGAAAGAAAGAATATACCCCAGGTTACGTTTTTCCAAACAAAGGAGACAGCTGAATGGAAAGCTGGAGGACAAAGTGAATCAGTGATGGCAGGAGGAAAAAAAGAAAAAAAAAGGAAGACAAAACTGGAGCAAGCAATATGATAAAAGCAGTGCAAAGGGAGCCTGACTAGAAAAGACCAAAAGATGCCAGATGACTTATTGAACTAATGTGAAAAAAGTCCCTCTTCAAAATATAAATACAACAGATATGTACATTATTGTTCCCCAGCTGGGGTGCTAAGAATAGCACAGAAAAGGTAGCTGGAGGTCAGAAACCAGTGGGAGCCATCCAAGGGCAGGGTTGAGGCTGAGAAAAGGCCAGATTCTGCAAACTGTGGAGAGCTGAATTTGGGCAAACACAGGAGCAGAATGCTGGCATCAGGAAGGACCCATTCATGGGAAGGGGAGTGACAGCTGCCCAGCACTCCTCTAGCCTGTGTCCCTTGGAAAGCCTTTTCTTACCACCAGCACAACAGGTACAGATATATACTGCACAGCTACATTTCAGACTTGGCGGTATCCTCTCAGCCAGATGTTTTATCCATAATTCCAGTTGTAGTCTTCTCAAAGTAGAGTAAACAAGATCCTGCTGGTTGTTTTCCTACATCCCAGATCCATTCGTGAGATCTTATGGCTAGATCATTTCACAGCTGCCTTGGGGGTTCTGCAGATTATTACACAAATACACAAATATTTACTTTTCAGAAGGAGAAACCCAAGTCTCACAAGCTTTGTTTCTTCCAGCTTTTTCCTGGGAGAGGGTGGGGTGAGAAGGTGCTGACAGGCTGAAACAAATGAGAAAGACGAAGACAACACCCTGCACAGTGCAGAATGTCATTGAAAGGTCAAAGCATCACCTAAGTGCTGGAGTGCCACAACATCCCAACAGCCAGCAGAGCACAGGGAAATGACGCAACTAGCAAATGCCATAAAGAGGACCTCTCCAGTTCCAATAAATAAAAGGAATTTACAGTGGTCATTTGGGAAACGGCCTTCAGCGCAAGCCAGTTCTCTCCCAGTGAGGCTCAGACACACGTCTTCCTCTGTAGGGAGCTACATTTTGATATGCAGTGAGATGCCTCCATCAGTCCACCTCCTTGCAGAAGAGCAGGGGCTGAAAATTTTCAAAATCACTGTGTGGATTAAGAGCCAATGTCTCACCTTCAAGGCAACTTAAGGTTTGAAAACAAGGTCCAAGTTCCTCCATCAGTTAGGCAGTCTGAAAAATGTAAAGAAGTACTCAGAATTTCTGAAGTGAGGAGCTGGGCATCTTTGTATCACTGAAGACAACCAAATGCAACCTCTGAAAAAGCAGGTCCCATTAAAGCAACAGGAGATTTCTCAGGCCCTGAAAAATCTCACATTACCGACTGCCTTTGAAAACTTGTGGCCAAACTGCTGTCTCTTTTCTGGCTGCAATCATACATCACATAAATCTGGATCTCAAAATGATACCACACAGAAAGTGTCAGTCTGGACAGACTCCAAGGGCTACATTTAGGCATTTCTTTTCATTTAAATCATATGCAAACAAAGTGATCTCAGGTTGCTATGAATAAATACAATTCATAGTACACAGTAATGGATATATGGGAGCAATGTCAGCTCACTTTCTTTCTTAGACAGATACACTTATGTATGTAAAAATAGAATTTATTTTTTTAAAGTAGTTTTTATTGGCTATTACAGTCTATATAAATGTAGTTCTCTCTTACTATATCAATACCGTTCCAGGACAGCCAGGTTTGATTCTGCTCTGTGAGTAGTGGTGTCAGGTACAGGCTAGTGCATTCCTGAAGTGGGAAAAGAAGAAAAGTCACATTGTGAATTTAGGGAGGTTCACAGTGGTTTCTTTTAGAGGATTAATTTGCAGTTTGAAATGTCAAAAAAATTCATATGGAATGATGAAAAGAAGTGCCCCCCCTCCCCCCTTTTTTTTTTACATCTCTACATTGATTAAACTCATTTTGCAAAGGTATAATGTTCTACTCAATAGACTCCTCTAAATTAATGCCTTTTTATAGAATTAGAATAACTAGCGTATTCCAGGCCAGGATGCCTACTTCACCAAGAAACTTGTGGCAACAGCTTAGCAGTGTTATCAACAATTATCTTCTTGGGAACCAGCAGTGCCAGACACTCAGATTTATGTAACTCTGCTGACCTGGATTATGAAGTTTCCAGTTTAACTGGAAACTTTATATGAAAATGCTGGCATACTATATCTTAAAAATGGAACTAAAAATATCTCCTCGCTTTCTTTATTGAGAAGATTGCATCCAAGTTGTCTTCAAAAGTGACATACTTGAGACCTTCCTTTCACAGAACAGTGGAACAGCAGAAAGAGTAGAGCACGGGATTGACTTCACTTCTATCAAATAGGCTCGCTGAAGTGGCATGGATTTCCCACAGAAAGCCCTGAAAAGTGCTGGAATTGTTTGGGCTGGAAACTCACGTTGTTGATTTGGTTCTCAGCTAGATGAGAAGCACCAGGGAAAGAACTCGCACTGCTGAATTCAGCATAGAGAAACAGACCATTAGTCAGTCGGCTGTGAAATGTAAATAATTTTTGCCTTGCAGAATATCCTCCCTGATTCTGTCAAAATCCATCACACACAACTGCTTATTCAAGCAAAAGGTAACACAAAGTAATGCTAAAAAATTCCCTAAACTTACAGCCTAGCAGCAAACATCTTCATTTCAGTCAGTCATTCTTCTCATGACACTTCTGCAAAAAACACTGGTTTACCAGTACCAGTCTGTCCTGAGCATTTTTCAAATAACAAAAGATAAATCTTTTAAAAGTTAGAGGACCGACCTCTGATCTCCCTTATGAACTGTGAATTGGTAACAGCTCCACTGGCCTCACAAGCCAGGTTACTTAATTCTTAATTGCAACCGAGAATAACATTTGACCCACAGTCAGTGAAAAAATCAGTAAAGGCCAAACCATGGCCCAGGTTTATGCACCTACACAGGCATTTTGTTGGGTGTAAAACACTCACTAGCAGACAATCCTCTCTGAAAAGCCTCTTGATTTGCTTTCTGGGGGGGTGATCGCAATCCTTGGGGTCTCCCCTCTGCCTCTGCAGGGGTGGGAGGAGAAGAATAATCAGCTTCAAGAATTGGTTATTGTTTTGGTATCAGGTTCCTATTCCCCTGTTTAGATTCCCAGCTTGGTTACATGGAAAGCTGCATTTGATTATATTTCAAAGACAATGCACACTACTGGATGATTTCAAAGGTCTAGTCCAATAAAAGCAAGAAGGCCAGGCACCTAAGGAAACCCTTCAGTCTCCTCAGTTGAGCACATTCCCAGAAGTATGTACCAAAGCCCATAATCTGAACATCTGGCTTTACCACCACCACCAGACGTCACCAGCAAAAGCATGACTGTGAGTTGTTCTTCAAGACCTTTGTAGATGGAAAATAAGTTTCACAGAACATTTATCTAAAACTTCCCAATTGTGAAAAAAAAATAGGTTCTTCTAAGTGATAATTTGGGTTTATAAAAAAAAAATATATAAAAAAACCCCAGTAGCACCAGCTGAAAGTTAGAAGGGATATAAAACTGGATTAAATGTAGAGACTGTATCATCATATTAATGGAAGAAAATAAACGCATAACAACATAGAAACAAACTCACTACTTACCACTTTTTGGCTTTTTTTATCTTTCTTTTACTCACTGGTTTGTGCCCTGGAATATCTTCCCCAGTTACTGAGAGGTTCTGACAGGAGTTCTTTAGAGAAGCTGTAAATCTTCGTGATTTGGTCAGCGATAGTAAACGCTTTCTTTAATCTTGTGCCATCAAAAAGAAAGACACTACGATGTTCTATATTAGCAGTGAAGAAATGTCTACCCAGGTTAAATGTGATTGTTGCCATAACATATCAGAAAACCACTTCTATCCTGACTTCGTTTTTCCATAATTTTCCTTGGTGTGCAAAATATATTCATATGACTCGCCAATGAATTCAGAATGTCCCTTTTAATTAAGAATACTGTTGTACTGATGAGCATCCAAAGAAGTATGGCTATTTTTTAAACAAAGAAGCAACGAACCAAGCAATTCACAGTGTATTTTCTTTCAGGGATTGACTAATTAATTAATTAATTTTAGAGCCAAATCTTCCCTATTCAGTCTTGTTGTACGTATCCTAGTGGAGAAGTAAGACCAGAGTTAGAACCCAAATCATATTCTCTTGTCTGTTCAGTTCTCTCACAACTTAAAGGTTTCTAGCTGTTCTGGCAGCTAATAAAGTCTTCTTAGCTGGGGCATGTATAGGGTCTGTCCTAGTTCTGTGCAACTGATTAACTAAGAAACTAATAAAGTTCTTTGAAAAGGTTTCAGTTACTTTCTAATTGTATGTGGATATGATTGTGCTTAGCAAGTAAAACACATTTCCATATGTTTGCTCCATGAATTAAAGTAGCCTTCTAGCATCTTTCCCTTATTATGTGCTTTTTCATAAACTTGTTAAGACTGTATGTTACAGCTCTATTTTAGTAAGACCAACATTATTGTTACTAAGATCATTAAATGCTCAGGTAATGATGGGGTTTGCCATAGAACATCTCTTGCTGCATGAAATTAAAACAGTTCAATCTTCCTGAATGACTTCCAGAAAAGTAAAAAGGTCCATCAGCTGAAAGGAGCAGCTGTGTTAAATTGGCCAGGGGTGCCACAGGCAGTTGCCATTTGAAAGAACAGGTACCATGCAACTAAAAGATGTGCCTTTTTTCCTCTGCAGGTGATTGGGTTTGTCCTGGGAATCAGATTCTTTAAAAATAAAAATCCAATTGGATACTCCTTTTCAGCCAGTGTTAAACAACCAGATTACAAAATAACTCTGTTTCCTGATTCCAGACAGGCAAATTCTACTTGGCCACAGATGAGGTGATGGTGTGCAGGCAGCTGGAACCACAAAATTAAGTTTTAATGAAGCCAGAGTGTAAGTAATCACTTCATTTTCCAATGGCAAATTAAAGTTGGAAGATTAGTATTTATTATGGATTTCTTAGAATGAAGATACAGTGTTTATACCTGAATTATAGTTAGGAGCTCCAGTGAGTTTGTGAGAGATTAATTTAGACACAGATTTTGTGTCTCAGTCTCGATTGATTCCAGGCATTTCAGAGAATCACGTTTTTTTCTTCCAGTTCCATTGTCTTCCTTAAAGACTGCGATGGAAACCACAGGCACAGCACCAACAATACTACACCACAATATAGAATAGGTAGAGAGTAACCTGTGAGCTTCTAACAAAGGGGACCACTTATTCACAAAAACAGTTGTGCAAGTTGGGGGGGAGGGGGAATTTGTATGAGGTTTTGCTCATTAGTCTCACCCTCAGGAAGGATTTCTCAGGAGGGCAGGACTGGGTTACACATAACAACCTCAGGAGTCCCATCATAACATAGCACTCATCCTGGCAGGAAAGGGTATGATACAGAGTAGCTTAGAGACATTCAGGAAAAAAAAGTCCTTTCTAGATAATCTTTGTTGGTAGCTTCTATTTGACACAACGCACAGATCTTTCAGAAAAAAAGTCCTGATGTTACATACCCCTGGGTGTACTAATTTCATTTTCTTTTCAGGATAAAACAGATTTATTTCTTAATTTCATGCCTACATATGGTAAAGCTAATCCTGTTTCTCTCCCTTTGCCCTTATTCACGTGCTGCTTCTCTTCTGCTTTTAAGCACCCACCTTTTGGTACATAAGTGCTGTCCTGGGTGGTGCAAGAGCTGCTCACCTCCAGCCACAGTCTGAGCACTGCAACAAGGACTGTCCTCAGCTCTCTCTATCTCTGTATCAAGTGAGGGAGTCAAAAAGAAAACCCCATACTAGGTTGTAACAGGAGTTCCCAGTACCAAAGCATGTAAATTTGCTTCTTAATTCTGACAGATATGCAAGGTACCAACCAATGAGCATATGAACATGTGAATGCCCTTGGCACAGAAAGTAAGAGGGAGAGACAAAATGCATCTGTCACATAAAGCCACTTGTCTCTGTCAAAACCGTCTCAAGCAAAGTTTTGTCTATGCTTCTTATGAACACAGGAACTTAGAAAAAAGGTAAAAGCAAACGATTTGGTGGATTGCTTTGAATACTGCAGGATACATCAAGGCTCAAGGTAGGGGTGTTTGAGGGCTTCCCCCTGCAATCCCAGTTCCCTGGTCTGGATACTACTGGAGCCAGATGTGAGTCCCGGTTTTCTGCCCACAGAACCAGGGAACATGGAGAGACACGAGGCTGGAGCACACGTACATTTCCATGTGTCCCCCAGGCTGGAGGCTCAGACACATTACTGCCCACTCCAAAAGGGTGGGCACAGCCATATCACGCTAGTCTCTCTCTCTAAAAGCACTGTGGAAAACAGCTTACTATCAGTTTGCTGATGCTTACAGCATATTCTTCCTCCTTCTTTTGCATAATTAAGCATTTGTGGTGATCCAACTGCTATTACTTATCCTGCAGTGAAGGTACTAAAGTACCTAAAATACGTGAATGAGTTCTTTCTCTTTCTGTTGAAGTTGCCTTGCAATAACAAGCTCTGAAGTAGTAGCATGCTCCCCAAAGTGAGAGAAGATAACTCACTGTCACAACCTGTGCATATTACTTTTAATTACAATTTAATTTTATTGACAAATAATTTTGTTTTGCAGTCAGAAATCAACCGCTGTAAAAGTATCACATGCAGTTTGCAATTAAAAGGCCATCTACTTGTGAATCCATGTCAAAGCAAGTAGCTTCAAACTCATCATAACAATACTCAGCATTTTCTGGTTTCCCAAGTGTTGTGCAACCACTCACTAATTAATCCACGTAACAATGAGAAACAGAAAGATTAGATTTATTTGGGATTCTAGAATGAATCAGATGGCAGAGGCGGAAGTAGAATTTCTGGGGAAGGGATTCTTAACCTTGTGCTTAATTCATAGTTTCTGTTAACTTTCCACATACAATTTATTTGCTAGTTTTGCTCCCAGTTATTTTTCTCCCACCACAATAATTACATTTAGCTGACATAGTGCCTGCGATATAGTCGACACTTTCCAGACATACAACCAAAAAAAATTATTTTTACAAGCCTGACCTATAAAAATACATTGCATGTCTGAGAGCAGCTTGAATTAGTGAGGCTGGGAGATTTTAAACATTGGTATGTGTGGCGTAGTCAATACAACTATGTAGATTGGTAACAACAAAGTTGTTTTTTTCTCGGTGTGGTTGTAACTTGTTGTGTCATCCTGTCACTGGGCACAGCATGCTGTTATTACACCGGAGTTTCACTGACTATGGAAGTCCTTAGAATGACATGTTTTTCTGCCTTCCAGAGTCTGATCCGAGACTCATTGAATGATAGATTTCTACTTGTGTAACAGTAAAGATAAAACAATCACCAACTTCTGGTAATGAAAGTAAGGGGATTTAAGGCAACCGGTTTTGTATCTCTGTAATTCTCTGGTCCTTCAGAACAGTAAAGCCCATTCGAAGCTAAAACCACATTTGTTTTCTTCATATTTATGAGAAATATGTATTTATAAATGCATACTACATATAAATACTATGCACATATGCTTTCATGCTATATATTTATATTTAAATACTTCCAGATGTTTATATATTTTAAGAGATAAATATAGAAAGTACTTTACAAAAATATCAGAAGTTAACTTGCTGCTTCTCTCAAGTCCTGCTGTCAGGTTGTGTCTGCAATGTCTGTTCTCTTCTGCCATCATGTGGATACTACTGAAGCGCATAAATACAGTTAGAAGAGGATGCCCCTGCACCTCCCAAGTATCTTGGGCAAACTGATGGAGCTGCCTTTTTACTTCAAAACTGTCTGGCAAGATGCATGAAATCCATAATGTTTCTCCATACCTTTAGCTCTTTCACTATCTAAAGATAAAATTACCTAGACACCCAGTCACTTTCCTGCAGAAGTATTTTATTGGAATTCTTTGGGATGATTGTGATATTCTGGGTGTTTATTCCAAGGAAGACAGGAGCTGAACCCCTCCAGGCTTGTTTCTGCTTGTTCTCAGGGACCATCCACATCTCCTTTTTCACAGGCTACCAGACACTAAGGGCTGTTATATGGATGTGCTCTAAATATGCTCCTTTCAGTTTAGTGTATTTAATCCTATCTCCCTGTGATTATGCTACTGACAAAATATATCAAATGTGAGATGTACACAATACAGCTACTTCAAATAAAGGATCTCTTGAATTTACAGCTAGTTAAACAAAGAATTATCCATCTAGCTCCTGACGCATAGATGTTCTGTAAGTTCTTCCTCCTCTAGCAAGAGCCTAAAAGGGATAATACAAATTTATCAATAGTTTATTTATTACAGTATTGTTTAAGTCTCCATCTCTCCAGATTTCCTGTATAATGGCATTCAAGTTGCTATAGTTTTCTCCAGGAAAACACAACTGATACAACTTTTGGAAAATGCTGAAGGACTATTAATGTACTACATGGTAGCTTTTAAATACTGCATTTGAAGAGTTGGTGTATGGAGATTTCACCCTTGCATAAACACTAGTATTCTGGGTAAGTGCATATTTTGTCTTTCTATTGAAAACAACAAAAGAGGGAAAAGTAAACTTCTGTCCTTTCATTAAACAAAGGATAAAATAATGCCTTAGAAGTAAGCTGCAGAAATGTGGGTTTTTTTTTTCCTTGAGCATAACCTAAATTTGTAAATAGTTAATATCTTCTTTAACACCATTTAATCTATAAAAATCTTTTTGACCTCTGGATAACAGAAGGCTTAATATATCAGTATGTCAAACACTGCAAGTTTTACTTTGATTCACCCTCTTTAAGATAAGCCATCACGTGTGCCAGACAGCTGTTTTTTCTCATAGTTTCCCGCATGACTAAAACTTCTGCATAGTTACAAAGCAAAAAATGACACCAGAATCACATGGAGATATGTGCATTACTCAGGACTAAATGGCTTCTGCTTACTCGCTACAGCCAAGTATAAACCATGAAAAAGTACACTAACTTAGCTTCTAAAAGCAAAAGTCTCGTCAGAGTGTTTCACTTTGGTAGTAAATGCTCCATCTTCAGATTTTTCCTCCTTTGCTGAGTGTCTGAAGTAAATAGTAAAAATTGTGCAACTTCTGTTCAGGGTGGTAAATGCAATTTGAATTAATAACTCTCTCCATTACAGAGACTGCTTTCCACAACCTACATTGTTCAGTACAATCAATGCATAATTTAATGCTAAATAATTTGCTGCAAAATTCTCACAGTATATGGCAGAACCCCCCATTTATTATTACATATCTGCAAGCACTTTGCAAACATTAACAAGTTAACATTAACTTTATAACCATGTCAGCATTTTAACAGCCCTTAAAACTCTACAGGAAAATGATCACTGTTTTACAGTAATCAAGAACAAGAAGACTATTGGAAGTTTATGGACTTCCAATCTGGGCATTGCAGTGCCTAAAAATTTGATGTCTGGAGTCAGAGGATAATTTAAGAGAGCCAAAGGCTGCTTTGTACAGTCAAAGGGAAGAGTCAAGCCCTTCCAAAGACCAATGTTCAGCAACTGGAAAGAATTAGGCTCATCTAAGAGGTGTTCCAGAAAAACTGCTTAAGGCTAGAAAATAGGAAATGCTGAAAAGAAAGCAGAAGGAAGACAGTATAGAGGAGGTAAAGATTGTGTTAATTGGGGAAGCATCGCTAGGAAATAATTCGGCCTCTGGAAGGTCTACATAGATGTAACAGAGTCACAGAATCATATAATCATAGAATAGTTTGGGTTGGAAGGGACCTTAAAGATTATCCAGTTACAAATCCCCCTGCCATGGACAGGGACACCTCTCATTAGACCAAGCTGCTCCAAGCCCCATGGACTTGAACACTTCCAGGGACAGGGCATGCAAAACTTCTCGGGAAAACCTGTTCCACTGTCTCACCATCCCCACAGCAAAGAAATTCTTCTTCATATCTAATCTAAATCTACCCAGAAGTATTAATTGCTTTGAACAAAGCAAGAATGGTTGGTTAGAACATGATCATGTCCTGTAATATCTTAATTTGTGTGGTCAGGAAGTTTCAGGAAGACTTTCATTACAGCACATCATTTTGAATAAATATTATCAAAGCTCTAAAAGCTTTGTAAACTCATCAAGACCTAAATGATGTTAGAAATACAGCAAAATGCAAATGGAAACCAAAAGTAAAACTATTCCATGTGTACTGTGCAATACATACAAATATGTATGTGAAACTGTTTAAATTTAAAATAGGTTTTGTTTGTTTTAGAGCTTTCACCAAACTGGTAGATTTTACCAGATTTTCTTAACATTGTTCTGTCAAATACTTGGAATGCTTAAGAAGGATGGTAACCACTGCCACGGTTTGCTTAGCAAAAAATGAATTTGCCTATTTTAGCAATAAACAGTGCTCAGTCTACCATATTTTCTAAGCATGGTCATGACTTCCTTTCCTCTTGGTTTGTGGACAGAGAAACAAAGAAATATTAATAAGGATTAATTAATCCATGTGTAATCTCATCAGACTCTAAAGCTCCATAGGAAGCCAAAAGCAGCCTTGCTGGAGAGAGAACACTTGACCACTACTCACTGCCAGCATCTCAGCTCATGCATTTTACATGTAATTAACATTATATAAAAAAATACAGTGACTGAGAAACACAAAAATAGCCATTGCAAGAAGGACCGTAAGGCCAAACATTTCCTCAAAAGGAAGATAGAGTCAGTTCATGCATTTTTCTCCTCTTACTGCACATTTTTTGTGTTTGAGGCTACACCAGTTTCAAGGGGAAAGCTGCCCTGTGAAGCCTCTTCCATAATCTGGTGACCTGGGTAGGTTCCTGCAATCCCCACCACATGGAGAAAGGCTGGCATTTCAGCTTGCTTGATTGGTCTGTGGCACCATAAACCCACAAGTTCTTTACGAAAAGGCAGGTAGAGGTGTCTCCTCAGCAGCTCTTGTGGAGAGAGATCAGCAGCAGCTTTCATGTGTTGCACCAGATTCAGGCACCCTGTTGTGTATTACAATGTTATGAGTAAGGCTTGGAGACCTGGTCTTTGATGGAAAAATGTAGGCACCTCCTGACTGGAATCACAGCAGGGTTTTAGCTGTGAGAAAGGCACCCAGAGGACAATTTCTGCAGTTACTCACATGTCTGACTGCAGTCCAAAATGTGAGCACTCAGAACACTCGAGGATCTTTGAAACATAAGTTACTAGAGCTTTTTGCAAATTTCAGACAAAAATTACTGTGGGCATCCTCTTTTGTTCCCACCATAAGTGATTTGTCCTTGTCTGTAGGAGTTAATGTTGTATTTAGCTGGCTCCTGAATTTCATTATGCTCCTTTGCTTACTAGGCTCAATACTCTCTTCATTTGTCTTACTCAAGTTTACTTTTCCATGATGTCAACAGATTGCAGGGAAGCTGCTCTGCTCATGTCCTCATTCCAGGAATGAATAAATAAGTGAAACTTGCTAATGTTACATTATTATTATTTCTCAAATTCCCACAGCTATGGGAAGTTCTGACAGCTCATGCAGAGCACAAGGCTGTTAGTAGTTATCTTCCAATAAAATACACTAATGAGAAAATTTCTCATCAGATCTCAACAAGTGTGTTTTGTTCCTTATAATGTAATGTTGACATATTTGTGAGCTGCTGTTCTGGGCCTGGATGTCAAAGCATATTAGATTTGTTCATTGTATTCATGAATTTCGTTGGTAAAAATAAATTAACGCTTACCGTCTGGGGTTCCAGTTGTTGATTAAGCATTTTCAGTTCCACTGATGGAATATTTACAGGAAAACATCTGGAAAAATATTGCCATAGATCAGCTGAGGCCATGTCCCTTATCTGAAATCACCAGGTATCTTGAAATCCAATGAAATTCAGAAGCATATTTGACAACAGACCAAGTTCATCTACAGGTTCCTATCCTAACTTTAATTTATTAAATACCTGGGAAATAAATTTCTTTAGTCATATCACTAACAGTAGAGATTAGAGAAGGATTTAGTCCAAGTTTAAACTGGCAACTGGGAATGTTTCAGCCCTCAGACATAAACTTCATGTAAGTTTTCATGTCTTTTCACCCTGAGCCGTAACCCTGAAGGGACTGGGTGTGTAGTGCATATCTTTAGCGTATTGATAATGTACATACAACCCATCACAAATACAAAGATGACATAGCATGTTGTCAGACATGTACATGGTAACCAAAGCTGAGATCTACTCTAGCTGACAGTAATGAACTCTGACGGTGAAGCAGTAGTTATTTCTGTCTTAAATGACAAACTGCCATGTCCTATTATCTTGAAGCTTTAAGGCCTGACACACTCTATTTCACCTAATGAAAACAGTTTAAAATGAAAAGACAAGTTAACATATGCCAGTAGGGATGGATATGGAAGTGCATTTCTCCAGGTAGCCAAGAACTAAATACCAGTGATTTTTCTAACCATGGCAATGTTTGTTGGTTCATTTTATTTCAAGGTATGCTTAAACTTCAAACAAGTACTGAAATCACCAATCTAGCACTGAAATTACCAATCTAGCATCACCTCAGCTGGCCACTTTTCACAGAAGAAAACAGAAAAAGCCTGAAGTTATCACAAATAATTACCCCTGGCTGAGCAGACATTTTACCAAAAGCGTGACAACCACCATTTATAGTCAAAAAGAAAAGACAATGAAAACCAACACCTTGTTGCTTCTTTCTATGTTAGGAATTGGTGGTTGTACAGTACTTCAATGCTAGGGACTAGCAATGTCCCTGTAGATGAACCTCACAGTACAAGATGGTTAACCTTTCCTAAGGGTAATTCTATTTAGTATTTAGCTCTGAATCAGCCTTTTGCCTCTTGTGTAATATAGTGCATTTTCAGTGCTGTATGGCCACGACTGCATTTTTGCTTTGGTTTTATGCAGTGCTTGAGCCATGATTAGGATTCCTACAGCAATTATCACTACCACCACTGGATACCTAGACATTCAAAGTCCCCTTTCCAGGGGCTTCTCTGTCAGATTAATATTTCCAAATTTCAGCACACAGGCAAGGGTTTGGCATAGAGACCTAATTCAACACAGTGTAATCATAAACCATAGGAGGACAGCATGTCCTGCAAAGACTATGTCCTTTGGTTCATCTTTAAGGACTCACACACTTAATGGAATTTTATCTTCCCAGACATTTTGAAATAGATTAAAACGGAAAATACTTATTTTGGATTCCTGGAAGTAATTAATTCATTTGTACTTAAAATAAAAGATTAATATTGTAGTAACTGTAACTCTATAAAATGACAACTTGTTAGAAAGGCTTAGGAAATACAGGGCTGTGTTCCTGAAAGGCAGCTGAGGAGCTGCAGGGATTTAGCTATGCCGGAGACATCAAGTTCTTTTATATCACACTAGCAAGGACCAAGAACCCAGAAGCATGGTTTAATGACAAGATTAAAGCTCTACAGAATTTCACCATTTCCTTTTAAAATTCCCTTTTAAAATACTTTAAAAAGTATTCATTTGGGCAAGAGACTATGACTCAGTTACACAGAAGTGAAGTAAGTGTTGCCACACTTGCCAGCAAAAACAAACAAGTTTTTTGCATACATGCTGCAAATGAGTGAAGTGTCAGGCACCAGATGAGCAGTCTTCAGACAGATCACCAAAATTAAATGCACGAGTGTAAGAAGGTATTAAAATCTGTTGGTGGCTTTCAGCTGCAGGCAGAAATAAAAAACACTCAGTTCAGCTCTTTGTGATACAGTCCATCTTTTATTAGGCACCCACAACAGATTTATGTAGAAGCAAAGAAAAAAATGCTGTCATATACTGTAGCAACAGATTAATCACACTATTCACACTAAACCTCCAACTCAGTAATAATTCAATTAATTTAATCAAATATTTTAGTAGTATGAATATAACCCAGGTGAGAACCTATGTGCAGCAATGCATCATGGTAAATCACCCCAACTATAAATTAACCACCTTGAATACAAGGGGCTCTCTGTATCAGAAAGAACAAAGTGGGAGTCCACAAAAGTATAGGTTCTGCAAATGGGATGAACAAGATGGGCCAAGAATGCTGGATGGCAAAAAGCCAAGTACTTGCACCAGGATATAAATCTTCAAGATGGGTTGTTGTGGTTTTTTTCCTTCCTTTATCTGTAATGGATATCTGTAAAGGGTAAATTCTATCCATGCAGATTGCAGTTTTCAGAAACTCTTGAAATGTTTCTGATAGGAGTCTATTACTTCAGCTTTCCCTTTCGCAAGGTCTACACACAATCTTACATAACCATAAGGTTTCTGTACTGGGACATGAAAGTATCATTTCATCTTCCTATGCATAGGTGCTTTTTGATTCCTTTAAAAAAGACACTGAATTTTCAATTTTGCTTTTTTAAGAAAAAGACAGTTTGTTTCACTTTCTAGATACCAGTGTCTTTGTAAACAGTATTTCTGTTTCTATCTGTAGATACTCTGGCTTAGAACAAATTTGGCAGCAATACTATGGAGACAGTGTTAAAGTATTAGCACACTGAATTACAATATACATCCTTCACACATGTCACAACATCTGAATTTGTAGCTCTGAGACTCTGTATGTTTGAGTTTATTTCCAGTGCCTGGATTCGTATACATTTTGCCTGAGGGACAGAATAATACAGCAGTTCTGAATCTGAAAATAGCTTTACTAGATTTTTTTATTGAATTTTTCACATAAAGTAACTAGGATTCTCTATTGCATAACTCTGATATTCACATTTGCTAGCTGAGTATTAACTGAAGACTTCATCACCCTAAAATTGCAATACATGTGCACTAATAGTGAAGACTAAAAAAAATGAAAACAGCTACTAACTGCACTATTTACCTGAAAGATGAGCCCAAGTCATAACATTTATATCCAGATGCCAATTTCCCTGTTTTTCAGGTGATGCAGATATACTGCTGGCTTTCAACTTACATCCCATTTAAACAGCCTTTTCATTTGTGTGTATATTGTTCGATTACCTTCGACAAGACAAAATAAGCATCTAGGATTCAAGTGACTTTTTTTGTAGGGATTCATTAAAGAAATAAAAAGAACAAATTTTTCTTAGATGCAGTGAGGCTGAGCTGATGAGCAGGTGTTTCAAATGTACACAGAGCAATTCACTTGCTGTCAGTGTGTTTAAAGCTTGCCATTCCCACCCTGGAGAAGCCAGACAG
Organism: Nycticryphes semicollaris; assembly: GCA_013400055.1. Classification (NCBI taxonomy): domain Eukaryota; kingdom Metazoa; phylum Chordata; class Aves; order Charadriiformes; family Rostratulidae; genus Nycticryphes; species Nycticryphes semicollaris. Next base: position 279,915 of record VXBJ01004145.1, read on the forward strand.
AGCTGTGCTCTTCAGCTTGTAAACTCTGGTTGCTGATGTGATGGAAAACAGTGAATGTTCTGCTTACATATTTAGACTCTTCATCCCAAAAAGTCCTACTGGATCCCAGGCTCTGGGACAAATCCAGGCTCTTTTTTTCATGCCCCATGTATCCCAGAACAATAATTCAAGACATATGCATTTAACCCGTTGAAAGCCCAAAATAAAGTTGTTTCCTTCTAGTGTAACCTGGGCAGCACTTTTGGTCTTCATCAACACGGGTCACGGGGCTCACTGAGAACCAGCAGGGAATAAATGCAAGATTGGAACATATATGTTCTTATTTTCTGTATGTTGCTTTCACCAGTTTGTTTATAAGGCTTTTCTCTTCCCAGGTTATATGTAAATATAGGTATAATAATTGCTAAAAACATCTATAATAGTCTTGAGTCTAATAGTATCATAGAATGGTTTGAGTTGAAAGAGACCTTAAAGATCTAGTCCCAATTCCCCTGCCATGGGCAGGGACACCTCCCACTAGAGCAGGTTGCTCAAAGCCCCATCCAGCCTGGCCTTGAACACTTCCAGTGATGGGGCTTCCACAGCTTCTCTGGGCACCCTGTTCCAGTGTCTCACCACCCTCACAGGAAAGAATTTCTTCCTTACATCTAATTTAAATCTCCCCCTCTTTCGCTTTAAAACTGTTACCCCTTTCCTATCACTACACTCTCTGACAAAGAGTCTCTCCTCATCTCTCTTGTAGGCCCCCTTCAGGTACTAGAAGGGGCTATAACGTCTCCCCGGAGCCTCGCCATAGTAGAGTGAGACTCCACATCAGGGTTCCCCCAGCCTCTCTGAACCACCTGGCAGTGAGCAATGGACTGAGAAATGCTCTTCAAAGTGCCATTACTACTGGATGCGTTCACATGTATAAGGGTAATGAATACCACATGTTTGGTTTTAGCCCCTTTTTCTTCCTGATTTCTTATTTCAGAAGTGTAACAAACAAAAATATCCCAATTTTCCCAGTTCAATTCTTTGTGGATGTAACTATTGATAGGAGCATTGTAGGGCAACAAAGGATACAGCAGAGCAGATGTCAGAGAAGCCTGCAGTAAGGGGACACCAGAGTGCAGAGACAGCACAAGTCAAAGTATTTTGAGGCAATACATAGGGGAGATTTTTAGTGAAGTAAATGATGAATGGGTGGGAGAAAAGCAGGAGAGAAGACACTGTACCACTATTCTGCCAGGAAGATGGTTTGAAAATTTTCTTCTGAAGAAGCAGTAGGGATAGGAAAAGTAAAAAGATATTAGAAGAACTAGTTCGCTATTTCTATTTTCTCTGTAAAATTGTGCTTTTTGCACTGGCCCAAACTAGGAATTAAAGAATCATGAAGAAACCAAAGAGAAAAAAGATTAACCAAACTCCTTCCAACAAAACCAAAAGCTGAAGATACGAGCAAATGAGCTTACACTGTCAAAGCTGTGTTTAAACCTACATCAGGTCATGGTCACACAGGACACTGTATTCTGACTTCTGAAACAGAAGTTTCCCAAGCAGCAACTGTTTGAAACACAGACAAAATATTCTCATGAGTTGACCTGGCATATTATTAAAAGTATTTTGACATCCCCAAAATATTGCAGTCATGATCATTTGAGTTCACAAGTTGTCAGCATCTTCCAAGATGTAAGCTTATTACCCCCAGAATATTAAAGTTCCAGAAAAATAATATTTCTAAGATGTTTTAGCAGAATAGCTGCAAAATGGGTTACTGGCAAAGTTGCTGTTCTTCATTTTATGTAAAGAGAGTTTATAGATGAAAACATAATAATACATATGAAATACGAAATATTTCTATACACGTATTAAAGGAGAAAACTTAGCTAGGTGTCTCTCGTAGAGATGGATTGTGTGAACCCTTAAATATTTTTTACTAATTTAAAAAAATAGCTCTGATATGAGAGTCCTATTAACTTCATAGGACTATCTCCAGAATGTCTTCATCACATCACAGTACACTAAAAANCATCTACTAATTCCATCAGTATTCATACATCCCTGTGGTGGATTCTGTGGTGGAGTCTCTCTACCAAGTGACCACAGGTTTGCATAGAAGCAAATGACAGCAAAACATTTTCTAGAATACAGAGGATTTATCACACAAGCCATCAAGAGAAATCAATTACTCTTTTTCAAAACTACAAGTTTATTCTCCTATGTGTTGAGCATTGGAACATTGGTGGAAATTTTTACAACATTATTTACATTATTATTTACAACTTATTATCTGTTCTTGTCATTTTTCCTCTCTAAAAATATCAGGTGCTTCTTACCTGTGCATACAGGACCAAAACTCTTATGAATCTATTCTGAATGTACAAAGCCCAAAATCTAGGGGCTGGCACAATGTCAGCATAAAGAGGACACACACATACCATTCCAACAGCCTTAATAGTTCAGCTGGGAGTTTACAAGGTTTCCATACACTCATGCATGAGGAATGCAACTCCCCATGAATTCAGTTGTGGGTCAGATTTGTCTTTTGAGATTAAAGCTCTCACTAATATATTGGGAGCATATGAATTCAAAGAGGGTGTCTGACCATGATGAATGCTACTACTGCATGCTGAGAACTCCTGTGGCACATTTCAGTTACGTGAATCTTGCAGGTATTTTTCTTGCAATAAATCCTCCCCAATTTTATTAAAATCTGTGGCATAGATGGTCACATTTTAAAAGTTTGCTCAACTTTGAAAGATTTTGCTGTTTTGAAAAAGATTCTTTGGATAACGTTCTGGCCTCAGTGATGTTAATGGGAGTTATGTCATTTATTTTAGTAAGGCCAGAATTTCAAGCCTAATAACTGAAGGGGATATCAGCAAAAGGAGAAGGTATTTAACCAGCAACTGCTTAGAACTTGCACTGACCTAGTTTTGTTAATGCTCATCTTAAGGTGGCTACAAGTTAAGTCTGCAGTATTCAGATATCTAATTGCAAACACTTGCTTCATGCGACACTACATTTTCATGAATAAAACTATATTCAATTGTAAGTCACAATTTTCTGTAAATAATTGTAGCCAGTAAAAAAGAAAAAAAATCTTGACTCATAGGTGTTACTTTTTCTGAACTAAGCAGCACCAAGAATTACTCTGCTTTCCCAAACACAGATGCAGAGTTTCTTCAGCAGAGGAAGACACAATTTCCTGCAAGGAAAACACAATGTTTTGAGCACTGTGTGAAAACCTGAGGATAATCCTTACCCTTTGGTTCTCCCAAATGTACACTCTCGCTTGCCCTCTTCAGCATATCTGAGTCCTAGGAAAATTAGAAGCCAGTAAAGGTGATGGTTTGCTGCTTGAAGACTTCATCAGGGAGACAGGGGCTGTGTCCTCACAGTTAGCAATGAAAATGTCCTATCAGATTTCCCGTGGAATTCAGTGGCAATGTACATAATGGGCACCTGCAGTGTGGCCTCTGTGCTTCTTCTAGGGTTTTGACCAAGTGCTCTCCATAGCAAAGATTTGTGTTGCAAAGAACTGTTAAATAAAAAGTCAACCATGTTCTTCTTTTATGAGACAAACCAGCAAGTCCCCCCTTCATACAAGTAGCCCGACGCTCAGGACCCCTGGATACAGAACATCTTGTGTTCTTAGAGCTGGTTTGGCTTCAAGGTTACAGTAACATTTATTTACATGTAATGTGGATACCTTTAGGCATTAAAGTGAAGAAATAACTTGTCTGCGTCACAGCAGTGGTTGCTCAAGGTTTGGGGTTAGCCAGATATTTTGCCTCAAGACTCTGAAAATACTAAAAGACAGAGCACTTAGAAATAGTGTAGGTGTTTCATATTCCCAATTACTGTTTGTTACTTTCCCAAAATTGCCCTGAAAAAAAACCCTCCACCACACCATCTTTCCAAAAGTGTGGAAATTAAGTTAATGTCAGCTATCTGCTTTGTATTATCAATACCAGGAAATCAGATTGCACATTTCCAGGGGAAAAAAAAAGATTCAGCACATATCTTTCTTTTTTTTTTTTNCTTCATGGAAAATATTCTTACCTTGGCCACAAATTTAAAGTTTCAGCCTGTCAGATGAAAAGTGTGTGGTTTTATTTTTTCTCTCTCAGATCTGACTGTAATAAATGACCACAATGAAGCTCCTAGGAAAATCTGGTAATATCACTCCTGCCTCTGTTGGAGAGCAGGTTACCACCCCAGCTCCAACAAGAGGGAAAAAAGAGAATTATGAAAAAAATGTTGACTCCCTCTGATCAGCTGATAGCCTCCCTTGGTATTTCTATGCTTAAGATTTTTTATGTTATTTAAGCGCCATTATTGCTTTTACACAATTCTTCATTTGAAAAGGGCTGTATGAAAAATTCAATTTAGGTAATCAGCATAGCTAGTTTAGTGATAGTGATTTCTTACAAAAGCCAGGCAGACACAGGTGGAAAAGGTGAACAGAAATTATCTGATTTTTGTGATTCACTACTGACCTCTGATACATAGGAAACATTCACAATAAGCCGAGACATCATTGACAGGGTACAGAAAAACTAAATGCAATTAAATGATATTCCAGTGCTCACAATGGAAACATTGCACACTGTTTATAGCCTGCTTTAGCATTTCAGACCTCACCGCAAGAGAGGAGTGATGCAAATGCCAAGCTCTTTTAAAATTGTGACACACATTTGGACTTAAAAAGATGCAAATTTTCATCCAGATTCAGTTCTCACGAAAAGGTGTGGGCTTTTGAGCCCATCACTTACAGGTATTTCTAGCATCCTCTTACCTGCATCTTAACAAAATTAAATAGATTCCCAAGATCTTTGTGAAGCACAGAACTTTTTGTGTGGTCACTATAGAGAGCTAACAGAGGATGCCCACAACAACACAGAAATTTCCAGGGGTTAGTGGGAGACATCGGAAATCAGGCTTCTACTTTCCAACACCTTAGAGGAAGTCACAGAAAAGCTGCAGGTACTATCTTCTCTAGAATGGATGGTAGCAAGACAACAGATACATGTTGTTCCAGGGAAAATATCATGAGAATTTTAGAAAAAAACATCCTGAGGAGAGTTAAACACTGGAATAGGCAGTGCAGAGAAGTGGTGGAATCTCCTTAGCTGGAAATATTCCTTTGCTAGACAGTGCTCTGGAGAACACAATCTAAGGCCTGTTTTATGGCTGGAGATTAGACCAAATGATCTCCAGAGGCCCATTTCAACCAGTATTTTTCTGTAATTCCATCCCATAACTCACTCACTTCTGTTATTTTCTAAAATATGTTGGTCTTGCTTAAGAAATAGTAAGTTGTGCAAAGTGGATGTTCACTTAATATAAGAAAATATGTGAGAAGTAAGATGATTAAGTTATGTTCATGGGATTCAGACAATTTATATTGCTTGAAAGTCAAAGGTGTGCAGATGGGATGAAAGTCTAGAGACACTGGTCACTGTCTATCCCAGTTAGCTGAGGATGCCTGGGCACATATTCCAAGAGGAATGGAGCAGTCTGTACCTGTGCTAGTAAATTGTCATTGTCTCCAAAAGAAATGCCAGCAAGCAAATTCTTATTTGAGCTGGTCCCTGGCCAGTCTGGGGAGACCTTACAACAGCATCCCAGTACCTAAACGGGGCCTACAGGAGAGATGGGGAGGGGCTTTTTATCAGGGAGTGGAGTGATAGGACAAGGGGTAATGGCTTTAAACTGAAAGAGGAGAATTTTAGTTTAGATACTAGAAAGAAATTATTTTCTGTGAGAGTGGTGAGGCACTGGAACAGGTTGCCCAAACAAATTGTGGATGCCCCATCCCTGGAGGTGTTCAAGGCCAGGCTGGATGGGGCTTTGAACAACCTGGTCTAGTGGGAGGTGTTCCTGCCCATGGCAGGGGGGTTGGAACTTGATGATCTTTAAGGTTCCTTCCAATTCTCACCATTCTATGATTCTATGGACCATCACCATCCTCCCAGCACTCCTCAGCTCAGGGAATTGCCTCACTCTGACAACATTTGGCTGGGGACTCAGGGAAAAAAAAAAAAGTATTCAGGAAACTGGGCATGTTTAGTGTAGAGAAGAAGAGGATGAGGGGAGACCTTAGTGCCCTCTACAACCACCTGAAAGGAGGTTGTAGAGAGTTGGGTGTTGGCCTCTTCTCCCAAATGAATAATGACAGGACCAGAGGAAACGATCTGAAGTTGTGGGAGGGGAGGTTTAGATTAGATATTAGGAAGAATTACTTTACTAGTAAAGAGTGGTCAGGCACTGGAACAGCCTGCCTAGGGAGGTGGTTGAGTCACCATTCCTGGAGGTATTTAAGAAACAAGTAAATGTGGCACTTCAGGGCATGCTCTATTGGCTGAGATTGTAGGGAATGGGTTGTGGCTTTGTGTATGGTTGGACTTGGTGATCTCAGAGGTCCTTTCCAACCTTAACAATTCTGTGATTCTGTTGGGAGATTGGGAGGAGAGCCCAAAGTGATTACAGCAGCCCTCACAACACACACAGTGCTGGAAACACCACAGTGCAGATCAGCAACAACATGTGCTGACACTTGTCATTGCTTTTAAAAGTCTCTAACGGGTGTCTGATTTAGCAGGAGTTTCTCAAACCAGCTACTACACAGCAGAGGCACACTGGTAAAGCCCTGTGTAGCATGGGAACTTTCACATAGTACTTTCCACTTGCCCCTGCCTGGTCCATTTGCCTCTTTTACGACTCATCAGCAGCCTCAAGATACTCAGGCTGTCTGTATCATGGCTATCCCTACCACGATATGAAGATACTTCTCCAGAGATAATAGACTGTTACCTCCACAGTGCTTCCTAAGGGTCTGGGCCCAAGAAACGAGGGCCGATGTGCCAGGCTGGCTCCCTATTATGAAGCTGTGACCTTTGAATTTCATATAGGCTCCATGTACATCAAATCTTCTGCAACAATCAGTGAGACTCTGTATTCATATGGGGTGTGTTGAGAGGATGGAGCGGAGCTCTGCACACCTGCCCTGCCACAGCACTATTACGAGGTAAGGAGAGGGGTCTGCAGAAAGGTCTCAGAGATAGCAGTCTGTGGCTAGCCTTGTCTCCAGGGATGGTCATTCCACCACTTCCCTGGGCAGCCTGTTCCAATGTTTGATAACCCTTTTGGTGAAGTAATTTTTCCTAATATCCAATCTAAATCTCTCCTGGCACAACTTGAGGCCATTTTACTCTTGTCCTGTCGCCTGTTGCTTGGGAGAAGAGACGGACCCCCACCTGGCTACAGCATCCTTTCAGGTAGCTGTAGAGAGCAAGCTCTTCACTCAGCTTCCTTTTCTCCAGGGTGGGCACTGTAATGAGACCGTTCGTCAGGGTGTGAAGGCTGTGTAGGTGAGTTTGTCAGTACCGTGGCAATGAAAGCACTCAGTGAGCAAATGCAATATATGTTCTTACAGTGCCATCTTGTGACATGCAATGGCAACATTTCTGCACTCAGAACGGTCATATATAATAGATTTATTATAGCTATTTTTAAATGGGTCTTATAAGCTATTTCCATTAGCATGCTAGTGAAAACTAATGCGTACAATCAGTCTGTGGATTGCTACAGGTCATTCATTACTGTTGGGTTATTCGTCTGAAATTTTGAAAATCCTGCATCGGTATGATTTTGAACATTTTTGAAATGAACTAAATGATAATAACAAAGTCACAGAGTCTTCATAAGCATCTGTATTCCATTTTGGACAAGAGCCAAGTCTGGGAACAATGGATAAATTTTTAAAAAGCCACGCCAATTTAAAAAGCCGTTTAACGTTTTTTGGTTGTTTTGTCTTTTGAGGGAGAAAGCTGGTAGAGCTGGAAGATTTCAGATGACTTTCATTTGCTGAAAAGGACCTTTCAGAGTCCAGCCTTTCTCAGAAAGGATCAGGCCACTACGTTCATCTGATCTCTTGAAAGTTTATTTTGACCTTCCTAGCTGTCAATGCTTTACTTCCAGCTCTCGGATGTTACCCTCACTCTGTGTTGTTCTGATAGTACACTGCTGATTTTATAGACTGAAATATAAAAAATCCCTCCTTCATGAAGTTGGGGGCATGGGTAACTTAAAATAAAGATGCCCCAAATCATTGAAATACAGGGGAAACATTCCCTGTTTGAAAAATAGAAAGGGAGCAAGATCTTTGGACTGAGATGTAAAATGGCAGAAATTATAAATTTAAAGGAAGAAACAAAAAGGACTTATCTCTACATATCTCTGGTAAAATAAATTTCAATACTCATGGTAAACTTTTTCATATTGTTGTTTACTTGCACAAGTAATCATAACTGTGTTTTCTTAGCAGTTTCCTTCCATACTTGGGCTTGATAGAGAAAGCCCACATCTATGCTTTAACATTTCTGGCGGATTTTATTGATATAATTAACTTGTAAAGTCATCTCTATTTTTGCTGACTGTGCCCATTTTTCCCTGATGTCTGACTGATCCTCATTTGAAAAACAAGGATCAAAATTGTCCTCACAATTTGTATGGCACAATGGTAATTGTTTTGCCTTTATAGTATTAGACACCCAGTGCTGAAATTCAGTTTATTAACAACACCTACTTTTATTGATTTTCTCCAGAGTGCCTTTTGACCAACGCTCTGAAAGTTAAGCAAAGTTAATGAATTTAGTTTCACTTCTCATTTACAAAATTAAATCAAAATACTGACGCGATTTTAGAGACTGAGAAACTGAAGGATCCATCTTTACAAAAAAAAAATCTTGTGTTCCCATAGTGAGTTATGAAGTTAAATAACTCAAGGTAACACTGAAGTCCAGACAGTCTGAAACCTTGACATGAGTTGGCAGGACAAAACCAGCTCATAGGTTTAATCTATTAACTGACAGGAAAACTAAAAATAAAGTTCAACTTTCAAATGAATTTAATTGAATCTGATTTGATTCGACTAGGTAAAGCTGAAAATTTTTTCCCAGAAAAAGATGCAGCCAGAGTTGTTAAAAAATGATGTGTTTAGTATCTATAATTCAAGCTCAAGTCACTTAACATAATACTGTTCAGTGGCCCACAAAAGATTAGCTGAAAATATAGAACCAGAATTAGGAAGATTCCGCCCAATTTCCTGAAATCCAGCTTTTGCCCGAACCTGTGTGAAGCTCGCCTTGTACTGCACCTGCTTAATGTTTTCAGCTGAGTGCTATTTAGAAAAGAAATCAATAACTGAACTGCTGATTATGAGAAAAACATGGTCTCCTCTAATCTTTGAACAGCCTATTTTCCTTCCAGTGCACATGCCATTATCTCAGTAGTGCTAATGGGATTTGGAACCACGTTGTCCAGAGACCATGCCTGCCTCTGGGACCTCTCCAAGAGCTACCAAGAATTTGCAATTCTCATTGATCTTAACAAGAATAAGTTTTAGGTCTTAAACACAGCATTTTATTTTATTTTTTAGGTTACATAAAGAGTGTGTTGTGGCAGAAAATCTGGACTGTGAAAAAGAAAGGGGACGCTTTGTAAAAGAGATCTGAGCTAGGTCCGTACATGTGCAAGTCATCGCACTGACAAAGAGATTGCATTATCAGGCAGCATTAGAGTAGAAAAAGAGAAAAATTCAATTACATTAAAAAAGAAATAACAAGACTCCACTGAAAAATCATCAGTAACAAGTTTTATGCATTTTTTAAAATTTTTATTTCTTCACATTTTAGTTTGATTTATCTTTCCTTGAGTCCCATCCAGTAAGGTCTCCCTCCCGCTCCCTCTGTCTAGAATATGAATCTAACTCTTTACTTACTTTCTCTTCAGCTTACTTTTCAACTCTGTCCCCAAAGCTCCTGAAATTTCAGTGATTAATTGAACAGAATCTGGAACAGTTCCAAGCCTACCTCGTCCTCATTGGCTTGACAATGTTCCTGTGCTCTGGTCATTAGTACAGCATGACCCTGCAGAACTAACTCAGCCATGAAGCAAGTTAATCAGTAAATGAATAGAGTTCTTGAACAGAGAAGTTTTATCCTGAGTTCACCGAAGCAATTATGTGTTAATTAATTCTCTGCCAGGAACAAAGTATGACAAATATAGGCAGTATGATCTTCAGAGAAATAATTTTCTGAGGAGAAGGTCAAATCCTAAACTGATGCAAATTGTCATAGCTTACTATACTTACATTGAGCCATTATGATTTATATCTTCTGAGGATCTGGCCCTATTATAAGAGGATTCACTATTTTAATTTTATTCTTAATCCTAGTAACCGATAGTAAATCCATGCCAGCTGAGCCTTTCTTCAAAGAAATAATGAGTTTGCTCTGGAAACTGCTTCATAGGATTTAAATAATAAATAACAAATGGGGTATATTCTACACATACCTAGATGTATCTCATATTAGACAACATATAGATATATATCTAGACTGTGAATTTTTTTCATGTTCAGTTCCTTACAAACTTAAACAAGTAACTTACTAAAAAGAGACAGCATTAAAATCCCCAGGAAAATGCAGACTGACGTGAAAGCAATCTTTGGATTATATATTTTCTAATATTTGAAAAATTAACTCCTATGAGCGTAACTCAAGCAGAACATAGTTCAGAGTGGTGCACAAGCAAAACAACTTGCAAATCTCAAATGAAAAATACATCAAGAATCTGTTCTTGTTCCTACTTAAATCAGGAAGAAATTTATCAGTGATTTAAATGGGAAAAAAGCAGGTTTTACACTAAGCAACCTCTTCTTTATTTCAGAACACATTTTTTTAAAAATGGACACTGATTGGTGTTTCACAGATTTCAGATGTCCCTTTCGTAACCCTTTGAAAGGATTTAACATTCCAAGGATTCCCAAGTTTAACTAATAAAATCTGAAGGCAGCGTTATCTCAAGTCACTTTGGAAAGAAGAGGCCATCTAATCTACCGGCGGAACACTGGCTTTACTTATCTCAATAACCCTATGGCTAAGAGTCCAAATAAAAATTGATCATTATGAGATATTTTTTGAAATGAAAGCATGTCATAAGCTGATCATGCCAAAGGTGCTGCTTAGTGTGGTTGTCTAGGCGTTGTACTTTCTCAAGAAGGAAGATGTCAAGTCTTAGTGCTCCATTTCCATCAACACTCAGTTTCATTGCTCTTCAGTTGCAATTTCAGCTCTGCAAGCATACTTGTGAGAGATGAGAAAAGCATTTCATTCTGGACTCAGCTGAATTGCACAGGTGTAGCTGAAAGCATACTGTTTCATGCCAAAACTTCATAAAGGATGTGCCTCAGGGTTTATGATAATACAAGATTCTCAAGAGTGTAACTCTGAAATGTCTTCACTGGAAAATTGATTATAATTCCTCTAAGGTAAGACAAGTCAGACTTCATATAACTCATTTCTAATTATCCTATAAAATCTCTTGCTATCTTTCCATATTTTTTGCATTCCAGATAGTCAAACACAAGTGAAATAGTAGTGATAGATGTGTCTTCTCAGAAGCTATTATTACTTCCAAGCCCACCAAAATGCCCACAAAGGGGTACTTCTCAGATTCTGATCTCTGCAGGACAATGGAATTTGCATTGTTTGCAGACACAACAGATTGAACAATTGCAGGTGACACAGAGAGGTGTAAGATCTGCCTGTAGGCAACCATAATTAACCATCCCTAATAGTCCTGACGATATGCCTGTTGCAATTACTTGCATTGCCAGTGACCAGCTGGTTATTTTACCACTCCCGGTGATATTCAACATGTAATATATATCAAACACCATTATTCATCCTTCATTTGTAATTAATCTCTTGCTGAAAGACAGTGTTAAAGAAAACAGAATGTTCTGAATCTTAAAGAACACAGAACATGTTTTTAAAAAATTAAGTACCCCAGTGCCCTGTTGCGTATCTGGTACCAGGGTTCTTTGTGCGGAGCGGGTAACCGCATCTCCAGATAAATGAATGCCTTATCCTCAAAACTACAAATACACACTGAATGCTGCAACAAAGTGCCAGCACAGAGGAACTTGGTCAGCAGACACAAGTGTGTAGAACTGCTTCCAGTGGCTTTTTGTAGAAACGTGGATCTTGATCATCTAATAAAGGCTTCTGCAGACTCTCCTCTATCCGGTCTATTATGCGTTTTCACAAAAATTGTAACAACAACTTCTTTCTTTCACACACAAACAAAACATGACCATTGTGCTTCCTTAGTGAACAAGGATGAAAATAAAAACTGGAATTCAGTTTTTTACAGGAAACTAAGTGAAAAAGGGGAGAGGAAGTACCCCAAAAGGCCTTGGGAGGAAAACCACTGTGGAACAAAATAATGACATTTTAATAATATTTTAAATATAAACAAATAAAACACAAATCAAGTCCTAAATTAAAGTTGCATTCTAAATTAATATTCCTATGTACACATTGCATCTCTTCTTTTCACCTTTTCTGTCTGACACTAAAAACAGTCTTCAGGGAGGAAAAGTATGTTTCTATATATCCTTGAAGAATTATATATCCTTGCAGTACAATGTGCACCTAGTCCTTTTATGTCTTTTGAGAGTTAACACATAACTCCTAGCTGTCACAGTAGTAAGGTGAACTGAAGCCAAAGAAAAGCCAAGAATATCTACAGGGACCACTGTGAATAGGAATCAACAAGTTTCTTGGAGCTCTACTTGCTAATGTGTGCCAAAATTTCATGTTCCTGCTTGTTTGTAATTTGCTTAACACAAAATTACTTCCATTATTTTTTTTCCTCATAAAGTTCTGAAATGACATATTCCTTTCATGCACAGACCTGCTCTAGTGATAACAAACTGCTATGGTAAAGAAACTAAAGGCCAGGAAGACTTTGTTCCAGCTGTAACTTGTGCCTAAAAAAGGTAGTGGAAGATTACTGAAATTCATTGTTACTTCTCTATAACCTTGTTACGTTACTAAAACAACTATTTTAGCTACTCGCATATAGAACAGGTTAAAATATGCTTTATGTTCCTTTTGTCCCCTGACCATGCCATAAGCCATCTTTCACAATATTTTTTTCAGAAGAAAATATGCATGCGTCTTAAAAAAAAAATATGTCAAGTTTTCTCCTTTAACAGATGGTGAAAGTAGTTCTTATCATGTTTCCTCATCCTCTTAGTTTCCTAGCAAAACATTTTGAAAATCAAGAGATATAAATAAAGATTCAGATGTTTATTGAACAGCACATAATTTAAATAAATCATATTTATGAATGTCTGGCTGAGCAGAATTGATTGCCAACATATACCCCTTGGGCTTCAGTTTGTTATCTGATTTTTATCTCAGACTTGAAAACTCAGTGTGCGAATCATTTATCCATTTTTGTACTCTCCTTTCTCACATTTCTTAAAATTTTCCAAATCGCTATTAAAAGAAAAACCCATGACTTTGAAATGCATTAGCATGCTCAATAAGTTTGGCATGTGGGAACCTGAAGTAATTAAAGAACAGTAATTAACAATTAAATTAATCAAATAAACCCTCATTATTTGCCCCATTCCCTCTCCAAATAATGGAATACAAAGACATTTTTACATTGCAACATCAGGCTTTCAAACATTCGGCTTTTCACCCTGTTGGAAGCAGGCTGCAGAAGCACAAACCCTCTGCTAAGCAAGCTCTGAATTCTTGAGAGGTGCAACGCTAGCAACACGCTGCAACAGCAAAACAGACACAAATCCCATGAAGGAACCCAAGATGAACAATGATAGATCTTTCAGATACCCAGACCCGGGGTAATTCAAACTCTCCAAGCCATGGTGGCAAAGCCAGTAGGTGCTTCCATGTTCTCAGCTTCACTGATATTTTTTCCAGGTTGACCTTGATTACTTTACTCCCACCCTTACTGCCAATAAGCGATCTAGTACAATATTTGCAGGGTCTGGGAGAAAAAAAGAAAAAACAGTGTCAGCACTGAAGGCCAAATCGTGGGACTGTCACTGATAAGCCATCTATAGACCTAAGAAGAAATCACAAACACTCCTTAACTTTCTTGTGTTCTTCCAAAGAGGGGAAAAAGAATCCAACAAAGACTGCACAGCTATCCCCAAACGATATCAGAAATAAATCTTAAAACCACATAATGAATGGATTTTTATACCTTATTTTTATAACTGCAGTTGTAATGAAGCTTAGTAGGAAAAACTTAAGAGTCTTTCAAGACGCCCATGCAAATAAGGCTCAGCTAGATTTTTTACCACTGACCGGTATGTTCACAGATGGAAAACTCACACAGCCAGATGTACAGGTGTTAGCATCCATAGTAGGACTTAATTTCCTTCTCATTTACGTTTTGATATGTGTACTTAAAGTGAATGGAGTACACATTCAGCAATGTCTCAGCCTATTTAAAACTTTATGTGCTGTATGATATGTAACACTGCTAAGTATGAAGTCCTTCTCTCTTACAAAGTTTTCATAACTGCAATTATGTATGTCTCCTTTCTCATCACCTCCTAATGTTCCCCTTCTTCAATCCCTGCAATTTCTTATTGCATTATAGTTTTTATATGAATACAGTTACTAAAAGCTTCACTCTTTCCAAAATAGAATTTCACCTTTTTTCCCTGCTTTGTTTCTGGAATACTTTAAAAAGTTATTTTAGGTAAGAACATCTAAAAGAGGATCCACCTCAAAATTAATGTACTGCCATTAGCTGAAGTTTTTTTAAAACCAGGTAAGCAGCAATTTTCTTAAATGCTTGAATCTCCAATCAGCAAAATTAAATCACCTTGTTCTTGGCTTCACATTCCCAAGGTAAACAGCAGCTGAAAAAAAAAATGGTAACTATGTCCTTGATGGCAATAAATATAACCAACTACTAAAACACATTTTAAAAAATATTTTTTTAAAGAGGCCTGCGCACAGAGAACATCATGAGAAACTGCTTGCCTTGGTTAGCAAACTGGTCCCAAACTGAGCATTTGCACAGATGGCAGAATCAACACTCTGATCTTTATGAATGAGATCAGAGGAGTCACTGGTGTCTCATGCTTATGGTAAACACTCCGTTTGGCAAGGATGCTACTGACCCCCCTTCTCACTGGATTTGAGTCATACGGTGAATCATAATAACATAAACTTATGTACTGGTTTTGACAGGGATGGAGTTAATTTTCTTCATGGCGGCTCTTACGGTGCTCTGTTTTGCATTTGTGCTGAAACCAGTGTTGATACCACAGGGATGTTTTAGGGATTGCCGAGCAGAGCTTATACAGGGCCAAGGCATTCTCTGTTTCTCACACTGCCCAGCCAGGCAGGGGGTGCACAAGAAGTGGACAGCTGACCTCAGCTGACCAAAGGGATATTCCATGCCATATATCATTGTGCTAAGCAATAACAGCTGGGAGAAGAAGGAGGAAGGGAGAATGTTTGGAGTTATGGCATTTGTCTTCCCAAGTCACTATTACATGCGATGAAGCCCCATTTTCCTGAAGATGCCTGAACAGCTGCGGGCTGATAGAATTGGTGAATGAACTCCTTATTTTGCTCTTCTTGTGTATGTAGTTTTGCTTTATCTATTAAATTATCTTTATCTCCACCCAGGAGTTTTCTCACTTCTACCCTTCAATTCTGGCCCCCACTCCACTGCAGGGCAGTGAGGAAATGGTTGTGTGGGACTGAGCTGCCCGCTGTGGTTAAACCACAACATCTCAAAATGACAAAATCGCTCATTATGATAGAAAAACATGCATCCATTCATGGGCAGTATAATCAGGTCAGCTTTCTATTTTCAGTGCCTCACCAGGGCTTAGCAAACAGTCCTTTCAAATGCAGACCGAGCTACAGTTATTCATACTTTGGGGCTGGCCAGAAGAATGGTATCTTAGACCATGCACATCAGGAGCACCAGTGCTGTAAGGCACATAGCTATGGCAGTGAGCTCTATCTGTTTGTGGTTTTTTTTTTCTTTAAGATGTTTCTTCTTAGTCTGCTTTTAGCTATTCTTGCATGAAAGTCTTGTGATTTTCTTCCTGTCAAAAACTCAAGCAATGAGGTTAGGAGAATCATATTTATGTGCAATGAAGTAGAAAGCAATGGTTTGAAAGCAATCACCAGTTCAGTGTGGCAGTGTGTACTCTAAGTTTGCCTGCCAGGAATCTATTTTACATTTTGCACAAATATACAGGACTGAGTGTTTTGTGGAAAGGTTTAAGACACACACACACATCCTAAAACTGATAGCTTACAAATTACTAAAAAATAAAAATTAAAAAATTTTAGTAAATAAATACAAACTGAGCATTGGACAAATCTTTCTAATATCTTAAACTATAAACTACTGTCCCAAAGTATCTGGGCATGGGCCTGTTTCTTCCTTTAAGAACCACTCTCCTGTTCTGGTACAGCACAGGCTGTGTAAGTGATGCATCTCATTTGTGAAATACATGAAACTTCCTGTTGTATAAGGCAGAGAACTCTCTCCACGCAGTTTCACTGGAATTCAGATTAGGCTCTTACTGTACCAGAGAGGTTTATTTCTTCTCGCATTCATTTTAGCAAATACAAAAACTTCCCAAGGTAATAATCAGGCCCTAGCTCATTTACAACTTGGAAATTCAGTAAACTTTCAAACTTAGTAGAATGAGAGTGATTTACTGAGTCTGCTAGAAAGAATGGAGTTTCCTGTTCTGCCTTGCTAAATCATTTTTGTAAAATATCAAAAGTGAGTTCTTATTACTCTTTTGTATGCATGCCTGTAAAAACAACTTCCAAAACTATGAGATTATTTTTCCAGGTTTCAATGTAAACAGAAGAAATGGAGCAACTCTAAAGGCCTCACTCAAGCTAAATTTTCTTGACTTCTAAGGGGCCTTAAATTCCCTCTGAACTCAGAGATGTAGAGAGTGGCCTTATGAATGGTCCAACAGTATAGGTGTAATCAAAATACAAAAACACAAGAAATCATTCATGATTCATTGCAATTTTACTTATGCTCAGAGTTACACTCACAAATTTTGGCATCGCAGGGACTCTTACTATACTTTGCAAAGAGCGTTCAAAGTTCTAAACATTTACGAATGGTTCTCAGCAAGTAACAGAAAGCATTTTAAAATGACATTGTAACTTGATTTTTCTGCGTTTCTCTACCTATGTACCATAGTTAAGGCTTTGATATCTGTTTGCGGCCAAAAAAATATTACATGATTTTTTAACTTTTTCTGCTACATCTCTATTTAGATATGTAAGTACTACAATCTTTGTAGCCTTAATAAAAGGGAGGTGGATACGACATTATTTGATATGTTCAGAAGGAGATGTTGGGAATAACATCCTTTTTTTTTTCCCATTGCCCCTCTCCTGAATTCCAGTGATATTAACTTACAACTTGTGCTTTCTGAATGCTAGCACAATGAATATTGTCTGAATTATTTTCCAAAACTAAACTGCAGAATAAGAAAAGATCAGTAATATCTCTGTGTAACAAAAATAATCGGTACAATCTGTCTTCTGTTGTTGAATTAAAAGAGTCACAAATATGTTCCTGTAAACCACAGGCATGCTGAGCAATAACCTTTTGGAGGGCAGAAGGCTTCTACACTTCTAATATGACAAGCAGCAGTCGAGCTTCACTATCCCCTCTCTATTTCATAGTACAGGAGGAATACTATACAATAATGCCAAGCATTTTCTTTATAAGCCTCAATTTAAAAAATATGTAATTTCTTGGATGAAACCTCTCATAGCTCCTTCCTTTTCAGGGCAGCTCTAAAGAACAGTTTAATCAATTCTATTTAGCCTTTTTTAATATCCAAGAGAGGAAAAAAAATGAATATGTGACAGCTGTTGCTATTACTACAGGCCCTACTTTTTTAGTTTCCATTTTTTGTATTGTGTTTTTCCAAGAAACAGGATATAAGGAGCTTAAGGTTGTACTAACTTTTCTGACACACAAAACTTGGTTTTATACATTTATTTTCAACACTTCTATCGTTGTTAATTAAGACAGGTTGTATGTGTATGCTTAAGTAAATTATTCAGATATTATTGTTCGTGATAACTCAAACATGTCTTAAAAAATTAAAAAAGCTGTTTAAGAAGTTCCTAAATGCTTGAAAATCATTGGGTTCTAATACACTAAACATCAGTTTTCAGTTTTTAAAATAATATATGTTATGATGAGAACTAAATAGTAAACAAATTAATGTCTTTCACACACAAACAGACACTAGACAGGATGCATTTAATTCTGGTAATTGTAAACTGTATAGCATGAATGCACATTCAAATCCATCTCTCATTGCTTGCGAGGCTTGTAGCTGCTTTGCAGTTTCCTCATGTTAGTATTAACAAAATTATTTGTTCAGGGCAATGGTTACAGGAATTCTGATTTGATTTCAGGCATGTCTGTAAATGAATTATTTTTAAGAATAACTGGACTCGCATATAATTCTATAAATTGGAGTATGCAGGCAGTATAAATAGAGAAGCAATGTGTATACTGACCAATTCAGCAGTGGTACAGTCCAAGCACAGGCACTGACATGTGGTCACCTGTTTTGCTAAATGGTTAATACCGTCTCTGAAGGAAAAAAAACCCAAACAAGTAGGACCCAAGGGCAGCACGAGCCAGATGCTTCCCAAAAGGCTGTTTACATGAGAACATTGTATTTTGGAGGTAGCAGAGTTCAGCCACTTGAATGTAGCTACATCATGCAGGTTGGTCTTAAGGGCTAGATAATAGTCAGGGACATATTTTATTTGCTAATACAGACAGCATTTGTTTCTGTGACTAAAATACTAACCCAAACTTCTATTCAAAGACCTTACAGAGAGCATTTTGTTCTTCACTACTCTGTGAATCCTCAGCAATGACAAATACATTTAGCTTCTCAACAGTGTCCACCAGCTAAACCTTAAGTCAATGGCATAACAACTTCCCTGTAGCCTTACTGCTTCAAATACAGCAAAGGCTTTTTGTTTCTAATTTGGCCTTCAACTTCATACTGCCCCTCTTAACCATTCTACTTTACTTTAATTATTGCAACAATATCCTCCTTCCATTACCTACACAAGTTCACATTCAACTAATTATCCAGCATGACCACCAGCTCCTCCACAGTAACTAAACTACTAAGTCACGTCATACATTCTCCAGCCTTACAACTCTGCTCTGTGTCCTTTGGTTCTGGAATAATATTCTTTTTTTTTTTTTTCTTTTTTTTCTTTTTTCTTTTTAAGGAAGGGGTCATCTGTGAGAATGGTTGGAAGGATTTCTTTAAAGAAACACAACACTTATTTAATTGGCACTTGAGCAGGATTCCCTGGTTCTCTAGAGACTTATGGGAGAAAAGGAAAAACTGGTGTCTCTGTGTCTGTCCCAACACCTTGGAGCTGTGCTAAACCATTCAAAGGCAATATTATTTCCAAAGTGAACGCAATATAGTTGTCACCTAAAGGGGAAAATGTTCACATAAATAACTGAGAGGAAAAGTAGCATGACCTACAGGTAAGAACTGAAATATAAGGATGATAAATCTTTCCTTTATGTTAATAAATGAACACAATTAGCACTAGTCCAGCACTAAGAAGAGGCTATAAAACATGCAAATAATAAAAATAAAATATGTGAATTTATTTCTCACTGTGAAAAATTTAGTAAGTGCAGATACTGAACACAAAATGTATTATCAAGATTGCTTTGAGTGACACATGCATGCAGTTCAGCATGCCAAAATCTGATTCTTTTTATTTTTTTCTTCAAGACTGAAGAAATTTAGTGGAACATTTTTAAATTCAGCAAATCAGGATATTCAAAGTTACTATTTCAATGGTTACTGTATTTTAGTTACCCTGCTAATACGTAACTATAACTTCTGAATACTATGTCTGGTAAACCAAGGAGATATGTCAAAACCCCACATTACTTTAATAGGGCTTTAATATTTTCCTTTTTAATAAGAAATCTTTTAAGTGATTGCATTGCCATCTGCTGAACATAATGCAGCTATTAGTCAAGATAAATAGAAAAACATATTAAAAATATCTATTACTTCTGAATGATACATAATACATATCCTGCACGACATGGAAGATCAAACAATATACGATCTATTTGTCCCAGCACTCTTCAAATCCTATCATTTCAAAGAGTCCCAGGGTATAAATTCCACTTGGTTTAACTTGTCATGGCATTCTCTCCTAGTTCTGTCAGTGTAAGAAGGTTGTTAGAGATAAGACAATTAGACTTACATATTACAATTGGTTTTGAGCAGGTGATTCCTTACAGAATTCAACAAAAATTAAGTTGACGATACTGGATCAAAACTAATTTCTTATCCAACATTATTACCTTTAACTCTCGATATAAGAGGATGCTTTCAAATAATGGGTCAGAATGACAGAATGGCAAATGTAGATATTTCAGCTTTCATCTTGACCATAATGGCTCAAAACTGACACAAACATTGCTATTAATTGTGACTATCCTGTACAGCCGAACAGTGATGTCTCTAGGAGGTTTATTCAAGCTGCAGATGAGATCAGGATACATCAAAGCTGTGAGCACATCAAGATGGCTTCATGCCAGGCCAGCTTCAGTCTAGAAGGGATCTTTAGCTCCAGCAGGGTCTTAGTTTCAAGAGCAGCTCTGTTCCAGGAACAATTTTGCCTCTTTTGCGTAGCATCGCAACTGGCATAATAAGTTGTGTGAGACCAGAGCTAATGCCATGCAAAACACTATGTTCCTGGAAAGTGGAGCTTGGGAAAATGCTGCACGGAGCCACAGCTGGGTAGCTCTGCATATGATCTGCTTGGGTCCAACAAGGGTTATTAGCTTTGGTTCAGTACTTGTGGAAACACATTACCTCTTTCAGAAACATTTGGATGTCTCTGCTCTATACACAACAGAAGTCTGTTTCCTGGAAAGGTTTTCTAGCCCCAGAGAAGTGCCACATGAATGCATGGAACCAGCCTGAGTCCAGCACTACACTGGAGCTAACAAGTCAACTTTGAACATGGAAGGCTTTGAGGTGCAGGGTAGACACAGGGTGTCTTTGCAAAAATTATCTCATTTGTGCTGGAACAAACCCCATGAAACCCAGTTTGTCACAAACTCAGGGTAATGGCACTTGGATGTCTCTGCACACCCCTAACACATGCTTCAATACCTCCCTTACCCATGATTTTCCACTGCCTTGGGATGACAGACCCCACTTACCTTAAATATAGGATATTTCTTTTTTATTATTGGCTATACTGGTATTTAATATGATGTACAATGCATCATATTTTTCATTTCCCTACAATCATAACATTCATAATGTCTGCTTATGTAAAAACCCTAGTTTTGTAATTATTTTAATAAAAAAAGGTACTACTGCTTTCATCATACTCATAGCTGGTTTTTCTGGAACATGATATATCTCCAGTCACTGCACTCTCATAAAATAACAATAGATCCTATTTCAGTTTAAAAGCAAATTTAAGTTTTATGTATTTATTTTGCACAGATAAAATTTACTTTAGATATTACATCAAGACTTGACAAACCTGTATAAGATAATTTTAGTGCGTCCTTGCAAATGGACGCTAAAACTTTTTTTCATGTTACATGTTACGGCACCAGCTCTCGTATCAAATCACAGTAGCCAGAAGCCAGAAAGTATGAAACCGGTACAAACTCACTCTGTGGTTTGGAATGAGTTAAAAAATATGGAGCTGAGTTTCCTTTGGCAGACTCTGCTGTATCAAGCATACAGTTTTCATGAAGCATAGTGCTGGCGTAAACACATGTCATGTCATATGTCATAAACATATGTCAGTTTACTCACAGGTAAACTTTTTAGGATAAACTCCTATTCCCAGTTGTGCATGAAAATCTAGAGACAGAACACAAGTGAAAAAAAATGCATTTTGTATCTTGATCTACAACTACACTTGGCAGACTAACTGTTTTGTTATTACCAGTTATTATACCCACAAGGTACTTAGACATAGAACCACAGAATAGTTTGGCTTGGAAGAGACCTTTAAAGGTCACGTAGTCCAACCCTCCTGCAACGAGCAGGGACATCTTCAACGAGATCACGTTGCTCAGAGCCCCGTTCAACCTGACTTTGAATATTTCCAGGGATGGGGCATCTACCACCTCTCTGGGCAACGTGGGCCAGTGTTTCACCACCCTCAGCATAAAAAATTTCTTCCTTATATCTAGTAAAAATCTACCCTCTTTTAGTTTAAAACCATTACCCCTTGACCTATCAACAGGCCCTGCTGAAATGTTTGCCTTCATCTTTCTTATAAACCCCCTTTAAGTACTAGAAGGCTGCAACCATGTGTCCCAGGAGCCTTCTCTTCTCCAGGCTGAAAATCCCCAATTCTCTCAGCCTGTCCTTACAGGAGAGGTGCTCCAGCCCTCTGACCATCTTTGGGGCCCTCCTCTGGACCCGCTTCTACAGGTCCGTGTCTTTCCTGTGCTGAAGGCTCCAGAGCTGGATGCAGTACTCCAGGTAGGGTCTCACCAGAGCAGAGTAGAGGGACAGAATCACCTCCCTTGACCTGCTGCCCATGCTTCTTTTGATGCAGTCCAGGATATGGTTGGCTTTCTGGGCTGCGAGTGCACATCGTTGGCTCACATCCAGCTTTCCATCCACCACTACCTCAAGTCCTTCTCAGCAGGGCTGATCTCAATCCCTTTATCCCCCAGTCTGTTCTAGGGGTTGTTCTGACCCAGGTGCAGTACCCTGCACTTGGCTTTGTTGAACCTCATGAAGTTCACATGGGCCCAATTCTTGAGCTTGTTCAGGTCCCTCTAGATGGCATCCCGTCCCTCAGGTGTGTCAACTGCACCACAAGGGTTGGTAGTCTGCAAACTTGCTGAGGGTGCACTCAATCCCACTGTCTCTGTCATTGATGAAGATATTAAGTACTGGTCCCAGTACAGACCTCTAAGGGACACCGCTTGTCACTGATCTCCGTCTGGACGTTGTAGCCGTTGACCACTTCCCTCTGGATGCAACCATCTGACTTGTGAATACTAAGTGACATAGAGGGTCAGGCTAAAGATCCACCTCCCCACAATGTACTGTCTTCAACAAACCTCCCAGAACACCTTTAGAAATTCTGCCTGTACTTTTCCTCACACCTTTTTATATATACCTTCACTTTCACAGGCACCACCAAGCTTCCTCATTAAGCTCCTCTGAGCATTGTGGCTAGCCAGCACTGAATGGCCAGTCAGCAGGGGCGAGGACCTATAGCAAAAAGAAGGAAACTGAAAAGGGAGGAAGGATGCTGGCTGCTGTGAGGTCTACTTCAATTCTCATCACATCAGGCCTGCAAAAACAGCACCTCTGGGTGACATGCTCTTATTCCTTAGACACCATCACAGAGCTCTGTGTCCCCCTCTTGAGCCTACTATTTTGTTTTCAGTGCCCGTAGAGAAAAGGAACAGCATAAGCTTCTCCCTCAGACTCTCCCATCCTCCAACTGTTTTCAGCTCAGTGGATTTCCTGAGCCTGCTGTTATTAAGGCTTTGTTCCCTTCCCCCCAGCTTCCTAAATTAAATGCATTGCTGAGATTTTTACTGCAAAGAAAACTATGTTGCTAAACTTTGTTCTGATGAAAAATTTACACTAATTTTCTGCATTAATACTTCTATGATCACAACACACCGAACCTGCCTCTCCGGAAACACATTCAGATTATTGTTGTTTCAGTGGAGATGGGAGTGGAGCACACAGTGAAGCAGGTTGGCACCAACAGCAAAAAACAGCGATCTTACATAGCCAGATAAAGACTTGAGCACACAGTAGGTGGGTTTGGTTCAGTGAAGAAGATGGTGGAAAGTCCCAGAGAAGAAGCTTGGGCTGTGCATTCACTAGCCAGCATTAAGTCCCACGATAGAAGGACCATGACACTCCCTGCTCTACTAAGGGCACCATTCAACTGATGTTTTCATGGTTCCAAGCATGAAACCAAGAACCCACCAATGATGATGTACTTGTTCATCCGTGTGTTGGTCTGACAGTTGTACCACTAAACCAAGAGACTGGCAAAAGGGCATGGTAAGAGTCATATCCTCATGGGATTGCATTGTCCACTATTAGCATTAAAAAAAACCCAAAACCACAAACAAACACAAATCTTTTGAAAAGAATCATAATTTAAAAGGAAAATGGAGGCGTATTTCCCAGGCTGCATGCCACTAGGCAGTGTCAATCATCTCAATGCACAAAAAAAGTGTAGTGGGTATAAGGGGCTATGCTGGGAAGCACAGGAACAGCCAGGCACTCTAGGGCATTTGTCTCTCTGCCTCTGGTTGCTTCCAGCTCAGGGATTTCCCGAGTCATGGTTGGTGTGTCTCCAACTCACAAGGGATTTCTTTCCCATGAACCTGCCCCATATCACATTTAATTCACAGCAGTAGTTTACATTCTTAGTCTGGATGCCACTTGTTTTAGCAAAACTGGCCTTCTGCGTGCGCAGCTTCGCCCGTCCTCCAAGCCCCCTTTCCTTGCAAGGAAGTAACTTTATCACGTTTTCCTTCTTCCATCGCATTAGCGGTGTGTTTCCTTTCCCCACAGTCTTGAAAGCAAACAGATGGCTTGGACCCCTCAATCATCACACCCTGACCTGCCGGTTCCAGCTCTAGAAACGGTTTTAAGAAGCAAACTCGTTGCCCAACCGAGCTACTTCAGCCTGAGATATGCCAGTCCTGGCCCAGAGACCCCGCTCCCGGCTCTGCCTTCCCAGGAACCTTCCTTCCAGCCGGGGGAAGGAGGAAATGCCTGAGGGCCCCACGACCTCGCACCGCCCCCAGCCCTCGCCCTGGGGAAGGAGGGGAGGTGGGTGGGGGAGGCTGGAGAGGACCCTCAGCCCGCTTTTTGTTTGAACAAACGTTTCCCCCTGCCTATGAGGAAACCCGCCGCTGGCCGGGGCTGGCGGAGGGTGGGATTTCCTTCCCATTGTCTGCCGGGCTCAGCCCGCCCGCGGCGGGAGGTGCGCGTCGCTCCCGGCGCCGCTTCCACGGGGAAGTGAACGGCTGAACGGCCGAACGGCGACCGCGGAAGCGTGGGTGTTTGATACTAAAGTAAAAGCAGATAAATGCAAGAATCGGGGCTGACTAAGAGCGGCTAGCAGGGCTTCGAACCTCGGTACTAATGAGCATTTAAAAGTCTTTCTAATATAGCTACAAATAAGTCAAAACCACTTCAAAATGCCTTTTTTTTTTTCCTTTAATCCTTCGATGTGCATCCTAACGGCTATTATAATGCAGTTACCCAGGAGACCTAATAAGGATATGAAAATATTTAAAAACAAGGCCCCCAAACACCCATCTATAAACTACATGCCCGTCTTCCTACACTTGATTTTACTCACTGCCCACCAGCTCAGAGAAGGTAATGTGGCTGCCGTTGTAGACACTCCCTGCATGTTTGCTTTAGGATACCTTGTTCTTTCTGAAATCAAATATTTGTATCCTGAAACAAATATTTGGAGGTGGTCCAGACTGGCCTTTACAAATATGTTAAGTACAGCAAATTGTTGGCAAGCAGTAGACTCCAGGTAAAAAACTGTGAGGTAGGGAAACCACGGGGCTTCAGCCCAGCATCGGTGGGTTCCACGCTGGTGAAACTGTGGCCTAAATATTTGAAAGGTTTTCATGGGTCCTGAAGAGATAAAGGGAATAACATTCAGTATAAAATATATATAT
>VXBJ01004145.1:307833-415393 GCA_013400055.1 Nycticryphes semicollaris
GTGAGAGGCGAGGCCGCGCGGGGTGTGGCGCGGCTCGGCCTCGGCCCCCTCACCGCGCCCGGCCCCGCTCTTCTCCCACACGCGGGGCGAACGCTTGGCTCCCCACTCCACCCCAACTCGCTTTCCTTCCCATTACACACACACCCCTCGCGCCCTCCCCACCCCCCCGCCTCATTTCCTCGCTGGGGTGGGGGATGTCTGTTTGGAGGATGAGTCTCGGCCCGAGTAATGGCAGCTGCTCGACAGCGCCGGAGTCGCCACAGAAGAGAGACGGCGAGCCCCCGCAGGCCGGCAGCGGAGGGAGAAGGGCCATGGCCCCCCTTCCCCGCGGGGGGGCAGAGGAGGGGACAGGGAAAAGGGTGAACTTAGAGCCCCGGCCCTCCTACCCGCGGGCGGGCTGGGCCACCCCCGCGTCAGGGACGGCCTCGCCGCCTGGCTCCGCCGAAAGGGCAGGCGGGGGACTGGGGGCCCTAGCTGCTCGGGTCGCCCCGGCCCCCAGCACAGCCCCGGGGGCTTCCTCTCTGTCCCCATCTGCTCCGGGGTAGACAGGGGGAAAGGCGCCGATTTCTCCGCTGTCCTCCTCCGGCTCCCCCCGCTGCGGACAAGGGCGTGCAGACAGCCCGGCTGGCTGTGGGCCGGGGCCCTGCCGAAGTCACCCTCTGCCCGCCGAACGGCTTACTCGCTCCCCCCCGGCCAGAAAGGGCCTCCCCGGAGCCCTGTTGGCCTCGGCAGTCAGCTTTGGGGAGAATATGAGCTGCCTGGGGTCTTGCTTTTGGTGGTTTGGGTTTGGTTGGTTGGTTGGGTTTTTTTGGGGGGTGTGTGTGTTGTGTTTGTGTTGTGTCTGTCCCCGACACGGTGTCTCCAAGTAACTTCCCTTGGTTCACTTTGTGAGGTGTTTTCCTTCTTCCCCCCACCTCAGGGGCTTTCCAGAGGCCTGTCTGTCCCCTCTCTCTTCTTTCACAAGGAAGGGGTGCAAGTGCAGGTGTGGGATTTCCTATGGTCAGGGTGATGAGGAGCTTCAGTGCACTTTGCTGACCTTCGGAGAACAGTCCCCCAGTTAAATACTGATGTTAAGGACTTGAGAAACTTCGTGTGTCTTCGGAGGCTTATCCGGAAAACAGCAGACTTTGGGGATTTGGGTTTTTTTGTCTTCTGCAAACATAGCAAACAGCTTTAAAGGCTAGATCTGGGGTGGCTTGGGAAGAGGAAGAGGGGTGAAAAACTATTTAATTTGGGCTGGTTGGTTTTATAATGGTATCATTTGGCATTTTAACACTCTGGAATCATCTGCCACAGTCTCTGTATTGTGGGAGTAATACTATTTGTTGTAGTTTTGTGAAGGTCTGTCTTACTGCAGTGGGAAGGAGCAAAAGTAGAAAGTGCTTTCTTGTCCTAGATATGATGATTATTTTTTTTTTTACTTCTGCTGCTACTCTTTAGAGGAAATTGTTTAATTCTTTAGGGGTGACACTGAGACAGGTGTTGCAAGTGGGGGAAGAGTGGGAGTGGAAGTGCCAGTTTGTGATTTGGGTTGCAGTCCCTTGGGTTTTTCTAGTTCCTCATCCTTCATCGGGAAGGTCCTGGCATCTCACCACATTTTTATTTTTTTTTAAATTTTGTTATCAACCATTCTGAGTGCGCTACAGAAAGTGTTTAGGGAAGAAGACCATTTGCTGACTGCTGTTTTGTATAAAAGTGAAAGTACTTGCAGAGTAATTCCCAGCGTGGATTTATGTTTAATGGCACCTTTTCTGTGCCTAAACAAACCCTCTCTGCTTTGACCAGATATTTGTATGGGAAAGGGAGTGGTTCGTGGGCTGGATAGTACAACAGAGTGCACTTGATCTTTCTGATGGTGAGTTTGGTTTTAATGAGCAGGGAAAAAAGCTACTGTGTTGGTGACTCTATTGATTGTGTGATGGATGGTGGTATCTGCCGTCAGGAAGAGGCATCTGCAACTGGTATTTTGAATAGGGTTCAGCACCAAAAGACTGAGTGAGAAAAATTACTCTTTTACTCCATCTCATGAGCTGGATGGTGTGATGGAAATGACCTAGTGATGAAGTCAGCTGGGTAAGGGGCGTTGTGAGTGTGTGGATGTTGCGTAGGGTCTTAAGATACTCTTCTTTCACAGTTTGCGACTTTATAGCACTAATTTAACAGGGAATTGCCCCACATACCGGTTAAACTAGTGTATTTATTTTTTTAATTTAAGCAAGCACTTTGAACTATTATTTTTAAATACAATTGTAAAAAAAAAAAAAGAATTTGTTCATAGTGAACTAAATTTCTTAGTAGTTTGTCTTAGTCCTTATGTATTGTGAGTAAGAGCAATACTTCTTAACTTTTCAGGAAAAAATGAGCCCTGTACAAGTAACAAGAGTTTCATGACTGTAATTTGTGGCTGCCAGGTTGTTTGCTGTAATTTGGTGCTGTGTGTCCCTTCTGTTAGTAGGTGCAGGTGGCCTGCATGCAGCTAGCGTTCAGGTTGCCTGGGGCTTTTGCCTGCCCTTCTAGCAAAGAGTAGAAAGGGTTTTTAGGAAAGAATCAAGGCTTCTGTGGGAGAAGATACATTTATATTTAAAAAAGTCTAAACATCATATTTTTGGCCCAACGCTGTCTCTAGAGCAAACGAGTTGGTAAAAGGCTGTGGAGTGTGGGCAGCATTTCCACCTTGCAGGTAAATATGACCTATGGGGTGCTGTTAGTGACATGGTGCTCTTGGAGAAGAAAACGATGTGGATGGATAATGAATTTTGCCTCAAACTTACCTTGAAGTGGCTTAGGTTGTACCCAGACTGTTGTGCGTTTCTACTGGAGAACCGCAGCAGGGAGGACCACTGGGCTGTGCTAGCTGCTGTCTCTGAACTAGGATGAAATACTTCAAAAAGAAATAGATACAAGACAACATTTGAAGATGTCTTCTTAATTTTAAGTATCTAAAGCTCTCCATAAATGTCTGCATTGTCTAGTTTGTTAGACGTTTTTGCTGATTTCACACCATTTGAGAATCGGGAAATTTTGGAAGTAAGAGACTTGTTTTGGAATTGAGGACCTAACTTCAGTGATGTAAAGTTCACAAATTTTGTATATACCTGTAACTATTTTTCACAGTCTTTCAGAGCATTTAGCTCTGGGAAGTGTAAGGGGGTCAGGCGGTGAGTCTGTCCAGGATAGAAGCTCTGAAAGAGGGACAGGGTGATGGAAGTAGACTTCCGATTTTCTTCTTAAATGGCTTTTATCAAGGTCTACAGTGGCATAAGCATCTGTAAAATAAGCCTTTTATTCGTAATGTAGGTTTTTACAAATGCTAAGTAACTGTAAACAAAATTAATCTATGCAAGGTGTATGTGGCTCACACCGGTGATGAACTTGGTTCATAAAATGCCGAGTTGTTTTAAATTACTGGCCTGATGCATGTAAGAATTTACTTTCCTGAATGAGGACAAGTAGATGGGATTTATTTATTTTTTCAGGAGTTAGGTCAGAATTGTTGGAGCCATTCTTTTTCCCATGTCTGTCTAGTAAATATATATATTTCTTTCCAGTTTGACCACTGATTTTATTAATTGGGGCGTTTTCCTTCCGTGTAATAAGACTTTCTTTAACCATCTTGCGCTGTTTAGGAGCTAATGTTTGATCATGTTCTTTATCTGCAGGGCTTTTTGTGTGTTGGTTTTTGTTGAGTTTTTTCAGTCTCAGGATGTGATGAACACTCCCATAGTACCTGCGTGGTACTTGGAGCGTGGTGCCCTTGGTAGCTGGGCAGTGGAACATATGTCATCTTTTATATACCTCATACATTTTAGTCTGTCAGTGTTGCTTGTGCTAAATGTTGTGAACAAAGATTAGTCTTGTCAGGTTCTGGATGATTTTTGATCAGCTGAATGTAAATTTAGCCCATAATTGGGGTATTGTTCTAAGGTTTAATCTGCCAGTCGGGAGAATATAGCCTGCAAAAGAGGTGGTTTATAAGATGAGGTAATGATTCCATTTTGCAGGAATTTCTTAACAAGTTAACTCTTACATTCCTAAAAAAATGTTTTTGGTAATTTTCAGTGCAGTATAAAGATGCAAATTCAATAGTGGTGAAAGAGTATCTTGTCATCTACACAAAATGCAAAAGAAGCGGGGAAAACTTTTTCTTGCAATAAAGCTCAGATTTGTGTTTAAATGGTGGAAAATAATTTACCTCTGAAAAAACCTTCATTCCTGGATGTGGTGGAGGTAACTGGGAGTAGGTTGGTAAATACCAGAGTGGGGGTGTACAGTATAATAAACGCTGTGGCCTTCAGCCTGAATGGGTGAACCCCTGTGGTACACACAGCTCTGATTTCAGAGGTCTCTCTGCATACATTTCCTACTGCATCGAGCTGATTTTTTCTGAATTTTCAATTCTAGTCTTTAAACATGGTTTTATCATCTGTTCAAGCCTATTTCTGCCATCAAGTCAATTGAGCAAGCCTGAACTTTTATTGTTTATTTATTTTTAACTAAGCTGTGAATATTGAATTATATGAAGAATTTGGTTTTTAGGGGTCTAACTAGAAAAATACCTGCATAATGGACTTTTAGCATTTTTGTTTCAAATGGAGGAAATAAGTTACTTGTTCCAACTCTACTGTTTCATTGAGTGTCTGAAGTCATACTTAAACACGCAGTTGGCTTGAAATGTTTTTTTGATGTAAGATGGCTGCAATTTCTTTAATATACACAAGTTATTAAAGGGTGAACTAACTTGAATCATGAGCTATGCTAAATGCTGATTTTTTTCTTATGTGTTAGTGAGATTCCGTTAGTGTATTTTATGTCTGTCTTCTGGGTTTTTTTTCCTCCCTGAAATGAACAGGGTCTTTTAGTCTTGTGGGCAGGCAGCAGCATGCACAGAGGTGACACACTGTGACATGTCCATGAACCCAAGTTTAAGCTCATGGCGTCTAATTTTAGGTCAGGCAGCTTTGGCGATATCCCATCAAAGCCTGATCCTGTAGCTGTACCTCGTAGGTAAATCCAAAATGTAGGTATTGAGAGTTTTATGGACAAAAAGACTGGTTGGAATTTGCTCCCAGTCTCTCATTTTCCGCTTCACTAAAATGCAGAAGTTTCTGCTGCTAAAGTATAGAGATGTATCATTTGAGTTTAAAGTATCCTATTAGTTAAAACGGCAGGACCATAATATTTGTAATTTCAAAACTGCAAAAACACTTTAAACTGTACGTAAAATATTGTTACTGGTGTACCAACAGTCAGAATATCTTTGCATATGCCTTTACGCTGTATTCAGTGTTAAATTCCAAGGTTAAATAATTGCAGAAAAACCCATTGTGAATTAATGGTTATGATTCTCCATACAACTCTCAGTTGCAATATGATATAAAACTAATTCTTAACAAATAGTTTTAGCACCAGAGGCAGTGAAATCTGAAGTGCTAAAATCCACTTATTGGTTAAAAAATGAAGTCAAGCAAACCTGAAAAAAATACCAGTAACATCCAGTCCACCTTTTCTGTGGAAATTGCATTCTTTGCATGCAAAGAACTGGTCTCACTGTGTTAATTAATTTTTGTCCGTAATAGGACACTGTTGATTTGAGATCTAGCAATTTAAAAAAAAAAAAAGATGAGTAAAGCATATTGCTTTTTACCTCTCATTTCTCGGATGCTCCGTTTCCTTTTCCTTTGTTATTGTGTTAAAACTAAACATGAAACCAACTCACCTTATATTCGAATATATGATTTTAATGCAGCTAACTTAACTATTGTTTCAGTTACAGACCACAGGAGTCTGCTGGTAGGTGTAGTACTCAAAAGCAGCGTTTTGGGAAGGGGGTGTGTGCACTTTGATCTCGTGCACTTACAGCAGGGCGTTATTACCTGGTCTTTTAAAGATAGGTGGATGGGAGTCGCATGCAGTGACTCGTGGGATGTGGTACTTAGTTCACTAATTTTAGCAGAACGATTCTTACCTTTCAACGTTAGGTTTTATTGGAACATTTTGGAAAAGCGGTGAAGTGAAACAAAATGGAGTTGAGAGAAAATGATTAGCAGAATCCCAAAGTAGCTAGAAATAATACACGGCGAAAAATAAATTAAAAGGATGTAAGATACGTTCATTGCTCAACAAATCTTTGACAAGATCTCAGAGACAAGAGAGCTTTATCTTTCTTAGCACGCTATCATCGTTTTCTATTAAGTCTCCCACAACATTTATGCATTCAGTAAGAGGATCTCGCACTACAGATACCTGTTTACAATTGCAGATGCTTCTCAAGTCGGAAACCAAGTAACAGCCAAGTCTGCATTGGCTCTTTGTGCCTTACTACTATTTTCTTGGTGTCATTGCCAGTAAAAGAAAACTTCCGAAGAGGAGATTGTGCCTTGCATAACGTTGCAGTGTGTGCATACACACACACAAGTTAAAGTGGAAATTTTACCTCAAAAGGGTGGGGGTTTTGTTTCTCCAATTTTCCTTTTGATGGCTTGTTAATTTTGTGATCGGTGTCTTCTGAGCTGTCATTGACTTCAGGGACAAGCGTAAACCCAGTGTTTAGTCACAAGTCCCTCTCTCCAACCGATTGCTTAAGATTCAGGTTCAAAATTGTACAAAATCAAAACAAAAGAATTGCTATTTCATAAAATGTATTCACAGGCCACTGATTGTTCACTGATGAAAATTGATGATGTTCACTGCAGAAAATTCATTGTTACCAATAGATTAATATTAATATAATGATGGGGACCTTGATCATGTAAGCACTTGTTTACCACAGGCATAAAAATGCATAGGCCTTGGAACATACTGATGAATCAAATTTATTTTCATAAAATATTTTTTAAAATTAAAACTTATGTACAAATCCAATATTTAAGGAAGAACACATACATAAAATTTTACATCATTTTTGATTTTTCTACCAGAGCATGCAATGTTACGTAGGCATATTTTCATGCCTTTTGAATATCAACAGAATGACTATTGTTATTTTTGCTCCTACTAAATTTTACATTGATGATTGCTCCCATTGAAGTTAAGATGCTTTTCCTACATGTATATTAGTCTTTGAAGGAATTTACAATATCTATGAAAAGAACAGAGAAAACTTGGATAACGTTTTCCTTTTAGAGACTCTTTTTTTTCTGTATATCTTAAATCCCATATGTTGAAGAAAGCTTTAATTATAAATAAAGGAAACTGGTAAAAGAAGCAATATAAAGATTTTTACTGGAAAAGCTGATATAGTTATGAGAAGAAAGCTTTATTTTTATGTTAGGAAATTTAGGAAGCAGATACGGCAGGAAACTGTGGATCTTAATATAGTTTCAAAATTCTGGAAATCGTGTATGTGAAAACAAGTTAATAATTACATTATTGTATTTTATTTTTTTAATCACAGAACACAAATTAAAAACCTTTGAGTTCTGAAAATTACATTGACTCATCCTGTTTGTTAGTATTTACCTGCAAAATCTAGGCAATCCTTATTGCTCCGTGCAAGAAAGAGTTTAGAAATAGTAATGTTCTTGTGCTTCTCTTTCCGTGTCGTGCAGTTCAGAAATGTCAGAAAACTTTTTTCCCTTCTCTGTTAATTAAAAGCAAAGAATTGATACTAGTTGTTTTCACAGGAACCAGACAGCACCATTTTTAGCCTCCTATAACTATGGTTGAGACTGTAGGACATTCCTGAGAACTGACTGCATGAACTTCTTCTCAGGAAGCTGGATGTTACAGTGTCAGTCATCATCTGCAGGCTGACATGTGAAGGTAGTATGGCACACCGACTTATTTGGCATTGACACTAGCATTTCCTCCATAAAAAAGAGGAGAATCTTAGATTTATTTTTTTACTGATCAAAATAGCTTTCTGAAAACTTTTGTTTTGGTGAAATGTGAGTTAGAAGGGACGTGTACACTCTGCTTGTTGGTAGCTCACGGTGTCTGACCCCTTAATCAGTCTGACTAGAATGTGATGCCACATTGTTTGAAAGTTTCCATGTTAAAATCTAGTTTGCTTGTTAAAAATTAGATTGTTTTATTTCACTGGCCTATCTTTGTGAAGGAGAGATCTGATGCATACCTGGAAGCATTTTGGACTGACAGTGTTGGAAAGCAAGGGACATGGACACTCTCAAGCTGGCCATGTGTCTTTCAATTTTGTAGGTTTTTCACTGCCTCCTTCTTGCACTGACCTGAAGTAAATAGACTTACAGGAAATATTTGTTGTAAGAAAGAGATTCTTCCTTTTCCTGTGCACTTTCCACTGCGCTGGCTCCCAGAAGGCTTCCTTATAAAACCTCCTAATTGGAAGCATACTCCTAACTTTTGACTCCAGACATGAGAACTCCTTTTGTTATTCAGCTTGTACCTTTTAGGAAATATGGATTATCAGTCAAGTATCTCCAGGTGCCAGTTTTATTAGGTTTTCTAATCCATGCTGATGTTCTTTTTCTCAGTAGTTTTTAAAACTTTTATAAAAGCAGCCCATTTACAAGTCATCCAAGAGTAAGCCTGACTTGTAGCACTAATTTCTGAAGACATGTAGCTTTCAATAAAATGGAATGGTTTTTGTCCTTTAGAGCAGCCCAGGAGATACTGATAAATATCAGCTAAAGCTAATTGAGGGTGCAGATGCTTTGAGTACAGGTGCACCAAGGAGCCTAGAAGCAGAATGTGGTTTGCTCTGCCAAGTGAGTGGATAAGCGCTTACAGCATTTCCTGGGCCAGTGGGAAGGAATGGGATCCAAATTTCCGCTTGGCTCTTCTTGCATGAGAGCTGCCTTTCTTGATCAAACTAGCATGTCATGTAATCCAGTCTTGTCCCCAGCCATTGCCAATCTCAAATGTCTCCTAAAAAGGTGCCAAAAATCATCCAGTTTTCTGATGTAGAAAGCTATAAAATACTTTTTTTTTCCATACTAGCCCTTAAACAATAATCTTTTAAATCCCGGTTTCTTCTTTTACACACATGGAATTTTTATTTATTCCTTTCTGGAGTGTTTTAAATTCCTCTTCACTGTAATAACTGAGCACTTTAGCTACTAATGTTAAAACTGATTCCTTTTGAGGTCAGGTCTGCTCTGTCCTGTCTGAATGCCTTGCAGCCTCCCACTGTAGAGCCCTTTCTCTTCTAGCATTCACCAAGGGCTCCTGCCTCCGTTGCAGAAAAGAGCCGTGTGTACCTGCCCCTCCACACAGTGTTTGATGGAGATAAGAGACCTTGAGGGGCAAGTTAATGAAAGGCCGTAGTGGTTGTCTGTTGAGTGCAAATAAGAGCTGGGAAATGCACGTATGAAAGGAAGATGGGGAGAGCTGGGCATGAAATACACATTAAGTGAAAGTCAAGGTATACGGGTCACAGTATACGTGAGAGAGGAGCCGGTGTCTTTGCTGACATGATTTGGTGGAGCGCTGGTGACTTTAGTGGAGCAATATTAGTTTACACCCTCAGAAGATTTTTTTTCCTGAATATCTGGGAATGAGAATGTATAATGGAGTGTTTATGTATGAGTGACAGAGAGAGCCTGCGACAGCACATGCACACATTTTCAGGCCTCATTGATTATATGGAAAAAAACCTGGAGTTGAAAGAACATTATTTTAAATTAACATTCATTATCCTCACACGTGAGATAACAGTTCACTTTGGACCAGATCCTAACACTGTTAATGTTTCTTGAGCAGATACTGTTTTTTTTCTTGAGTGAGCTTATTCAGTATGAGAATGGCAAAATGTAGTTAGATCTTTGACAATAAAAAAACATGATATAGTCACCATGTATTAGAATAATACTGTATTATTTCTGTCAGCAAAGCAGGGATTTTTTTTAATAAATAGTTATATTTTCTTTGAAATGTAAAATAAAAAGTAAGAGAAACCTTTTTTGGGATCTCTAATCTTACGCATGGAGAAGCTTGCAGCCATTTTAATTCATGCTGCATTCATTGATTTAGCAGTTAGATTATTTAATCACACTGCAGCTAGGTCATCTACCTATTGGACACTGTTAAAGAGTTCAGTAATATCCTTTGGGTTATTGGCTTCTAAATGTCACTTTTGGGAAAAAAAAAGAAAGAAAAAAGCAAACAAGCTATAAACATCCCAGTTAACTTATAAACAGTATAAAGGGAAACACAATGTGAATTCTTGGTCTTATCATTCAACTCTTTTCTTTTTTTTTCTGTACACAATATAACTAGAAAAAATGCACATCATGGCAACATGGCAAACAAAGGGGAAAAAAATCTGATTTTGATCTTCTTTGGCAGTTCTTTTGCTTTTAAATACAGAGTTTTGCAACATTAAGTCATGTAATTAGACAGCAGCTTGCTATTAAATATTTTCATAACAGACGTACTTTGTGAGCACAAAAATGAAAACCACATTTTAAAATTAAATCCCAGATAACTTTCTGAAACAAAAAATACTCCAAAAAAAGATTTCTTCTTTAATTTTAAGTACAATCATGTAAAAAAGTGGGGAAAGTCTGTATTTTAGATACTCGGCAGCAGCAGGGAACTAATTTCCTAGACTGTAAGTGCTGCAACAGTAGAAGTCCAATGATCAAGATATATAAGAAGGGAAGTAAATGTGGCAGCAGCTAATGTTGCTTACAGTGAACGGTGAGGAAAAGACTGTCATGATGCTCTAAAGTGTCCTGTGTTTTCTGAGAGGGAGCTACTCACAATGAAATAAGCCTCTTCTGGGTATGCACTAGGCAAGTATCTTGTAGAGAAAGAGACGGTAAGTTCCTTGGCAGTGATACATCTGGCATCAGTGGTTTTTAGAGGGTCACCCATGTGCTTTTCAGTTATTTCCCTACAGAGATGGAAAGGGTAGTTCATGCTCTTCTGAGGTATTGTATTAGTCTGTCTGAATGCAGATGGAAAAGAAAGTTATGTTTCGTCCGAAGAGGGGAGCTGTATTTCCCTCCTGTTAAATGAAAGTTAAGAATCCAGAGATGCTAATTCTGTGCGTGTCTGGATCCCTAGGCTTATTTCCTTGTGCTTTCCTGATGTACGCCGAAAGCTTCATCAAATGAGCTGTTATGATGATGTTAAGTATCTCTCAGTGTTACTATACCTTCAGCAGAGAGACTGTAAACAGAGGAAGGGGTCGGTTGTTCGTCTTACTTGCAGTGTTTTCTTAATAAGCAAATTATTCAGTGGTTTCACTCTCAGACTAGGCTAATAGCTCCTATGCTTCATTATACCAGTCTATGACAATTTTGGTACAACTCCTTGTTAAACTTTCATTTGGGCACTCTGGGATGCAATTCCTTTCTTTAAATAACACGCCATGGTGTGTACACAAGAGGAGTCTGAGTTTGACTGAAGGTTTTGTGAATGCCATCCCATTGCTGAGTAAGACCTCGGTGCAGCAAGGCGGGTTAAATAGGGATCTGATGCTTTTGCTGTCTTGCTTTTGGAACAGCATTGAATAAGCTGCAAGCTCAGACGAATGTGCTGTGTCCACACTGTGTATTTCTTTACCAGTAAACGGAGACTTCAGTCGTGGAAGGCAACTCAGCAAGGTTAAAATAAAAAATAAAGAAAGAAAGAAAGAAAGAAAGAAAGAAAGAAAGAAAGAAAGAAAAAAAAGAAAAAGGTGCTGAAGCCCAGCTGTGTGGCAAAGGAAAATGAGAATTGAGTAATAATGAAAGCAAAAAGTCAGTATTAATGCAACATATTTGCAGGGTTTTTTTTTTCAGGAGCTGAAGATCCTTCTTGCAAAAAAGGACTTGCGTGGCTGAATTAGAGGTTAGGAGCCATCAAGGGAAAGTGTGTTCAGCTGCGGGTGAAAGAGGCTGCAGCCCTCCCTGTGCGGGAGAGTTGAAAAGCATCCTGTGAGTTCAGTCCATTCTGGTGGGTGTGGTGGCCAGAATGACTATCAAACAAATAAACGAATTACAAATATTACAATGGGCACCGAACCTTTTCACGTCTGTGGTACTAAAGTTAAGAAACAAAAGAGCTCTTGACAGCTTGACATTACAGCCCTGTTTTTGAGCATCTTTCCCGAGTTCCACTGAATTAAATGAAGTGAACTGAACTGCCAGACTCGGTGGAGAGCTGCTGGTTAGCTGTTGTCGCAGGAGCCCCACATCTTGGGCAGAATGAGCTGTTTTACCATGGCTTTGTCTTGAATTTAAATGACGACCTTCACTTCCTGCGTCTCGGGCTACAGCAAGCTGCAATGAGGGGCAGCCCTGAGAAGGTGTTTGCTAACGAGGCTCTAGCACCCTTGACAGGTATGCTAGGTAATTAAAAAGTGATCAATGGTGGTGTACTGTGTTTGGAAATTTCATCTGAAGTACATAGTTATGTAGTTGTGATTTTGACTCATCCCAGCCACAGTATGATCTGTTGGCCCTTTCCATAAGAATAAGGGTGCTTGCCCTCTTGGCTTGGCACTTTGGGTAATTACATTGTGACTGCCTACATTTCTGTGAAGTTTTACCTAGTTTTTGTTAATGTTTATTTTTGTAGTAATGGGTATGTACCTGGCAGTTTACAAAGTTACAGTACAGGATAAAAAAGTTACAAAAATGGCTGCTCCAAATTACATTTTGCTTTTGTGCATGGATAAATACAGCCTGGTGTGGTACAGTGGAGAAAAAATACAAAGTGGCATATTCGATAATAGTGTTGATAGAAGAGGTAGGTTTCCAGAGTTTATGGAATGGAAGAGAAAGTGCAATCCAA
Organism: Nycticryphes semicollaris; assembly: GCA_013400055.1. Lineage (NCBI taxonomy): Eukaryota > Metazoa > Chordata > Aves > Charadriiformes > Rostratulidae > Nycticryphes > Nycticryphes semicollaris. The sequence goes on from VXBJ01004145.1 coordinate 320,533, forward strand.
GCAGTGCAAGCGTTGAAGACTGCAAAGGGGTGATGGAGACAAAGGGGAGAGGTGAGAAAACCAGATAACTACAGGAAGGATGGAAAAAAAACCATGGGGTGAGGTGTAGTCCTAGAATGCTTTGTAGAAGACAGTAAGTAGTGCCAAAGCTGGTACAGCAAGGGTTAAGTTGCTGAGTAGTATGCACTTTTAAACACATGATACATTGTGCAGCATGAATGGCTATAATTCACTGGTAGGAGAAATAATACCTGTTTGTATTTTAGTTAAAACTATATATATATATATATATATATGTATGTATGTATTTAAAAGGCTATGGGGCATGGAGGAGGAGTCAGTTTCTGTGGTGGTGTGTATACGTGTCAGTAGGACTTAGGCAATCGCAGATCTGCACGTGGCAATCATTTGCTGGCACAGAAATGTTCCTTTTTTATATACAAAGGCACACTTTATCATTTACCCCTCAGTCTGTCAGGATCCTGCTTAAATTACAGTAGGAAGAACTTGCTGTGTGTTACTGTAGGTGAAAAAAAGAACCCAAGCCACATCCTGTTGTGGAGAGTTGTTCTGTAGAAATACGAACTTTAAAGCTGCAAGTTTACTCTTAAAACTAATTGATATTAATTATCAATATTAAGCCGGAATGGATTTCCAGGAGAGTTCAAAATAATCCAGTATTAGCCCATATTGCATAACTGCAGCAGTCTAATATTTACAGGAACTGACCTAGTGTTCTTCCAAAAATACTTAAGTCTGCTTAGAGACACTTCATCCACAGCCCAGATGTACCAGATATGGAAACACATACACAGAAAAAAGTTTTAAACAGTTTTTATTTTGAAAATGCTTTCAAGAAAAAATGTTTTTACACAGTACTTATGAGTGAAATCATACTCATCTCAAATAGATTGTTCACAAAAAGAGGATTTGAGGTTTTTATGTTCTATTTTTTCTAGAAATTGAAAAGATGGTTTTGAAAATATCTTGGAATTTGCATATTAACATTGACATTCCTTATTGTTAGTAGTTGTTTTCACATGACTTCATTTGCTAATAAAAGTAGTACATAATGTACTATGTGCTCATGCAAAAGAGGGATTTAGGACAATGCATGTGCTTTTGAAAGTTGCGGATCTTCCTATTTTTATTTTGGTCTGTTTAATGTTTTTTATATCTATCTTGGCATTGTTTTTGGAAAGAACGTCAAAAATAGTTTTCACTTTAGGTCACAGATACGCAGTAGTACCTTCAAGCTCTTGTTCAGCAGAACTACTTACTCTTACCGCCTTTACCTCCTGTGTAACCCAGTTTAAATAATTTTACCTGTTTTGCGTGGATCAAGCACATTGAAAATGCCATTACGAGCCCTCGTAATAGCAGCCAGACTGTCATATGTAAGTGAAAAGGCTGAAAACCAGCTGTGGGGCAGACAGGGATCCTATTCGTTTAGTGCTGGCTGTCTAGTTGGCCCTTTTTCTTTGTCATCTGTGGGCTTTTTTTATGGTAAGAGGCAGGAATACTTCAACGAGGAAAGCTATCCAGCATCCACATGCTGCACATTCTGGGAATGAGATCCATGTGGCTTCTTACCACTTTTTTAATTTCCTTCTGTATCATTTATTAAAGCTGTTATGGAATATATCTGCTTAAGGCTAAAAGAGTTTAAACTCTCACTTAGGCTCATTGAGGTCTTGGGCTTTTGTTTACTACTTCTGCTTTCATCAAGGCCACTTCCTTAGAGGCTTTTGCGGGAGATACATATGTTCTTCTGAATGACCTTCTTCATTTTCTGCCTTACATCATGGTAGAATTATACTTTTTAATCAGCAGGCTTTATTTAATCTCCAAATTTTATTTCTGGTGTTCTGTCTCTAAAGCATAAATTGGGTTTTATACTTTTATGCCAGGGGTTGTCTACTTCTGTATTCACACATTGAAATGCTTCAGGCTATTCATGTGTGTTTTCTGAAGGCTTTAACAGTTCAGCCATTTCCACACAGACTGTCGAAGTCAATTGGAGGCTGTGTCAAAATTTGCTATCAGACTGCTAAGATGAATCTCCTGCTGTTACTGGAGTACTTCTCCAGAGCACACAACATTGTTAAGAAATAGTTGAGATATTGGAGATGATGCTGTCTGGAGCTTCATCCGTGTCTCCCTCATGTGCTGTAACATTATTCAAACCTATATATTGGCAAAGAAGTGCTAGAGTGGTTTGGTCAAAAGAGTCCAGGACCTCAGGCTCTTAGCGGCCAGGTGTAGTTGTTTAAGTCCCTGTGACAAATTATACTTGTGTACTGTCACTCAGAAAGAGAAAAAGGGGTGATTTGCCAATAGGCAATTTTTAAAAATATATGTATAGTTCACATCTATGGGGTTTTTTTGGTTACTTTGCTGTTCCTCAGAAGTTTTGGAATTTCTCTCAGTTTCTTCCCCACCATAAAAATAAAACTCAAAGTTGCACAGTCAGTCTGCACCTTAAAGTGCACCTCAGCCAGTGCAAAGATGCAAGACTGGTCTTAAGAGCAAGGACATATATGTAGCGTGTTTGCACATGAAAAATCCATGTCTTGAAGAATTCTGGTTACTGGAGGCAGCCTCTCTTTTTATTTTAACTATAACTTCAAACTTTGAACGATGAATGTGCTTAGACTAGTGATGTGCTTATTAGGTTAAAAAAAGAACAAGCTTTTAATAGGAAAAAATTATCACAGGCCAGACAGCACGGGATTTCATTAGCACTTATGGATTGCTAAACAGCAATTTAAAAGTCACATTCCTGTCTAAAAAAGTTTTCCACAATAGTCATACAAGTAACCTTAAACAGTGTCTTCTTAGTTTGTTTACTTGGAGTTAGATTTTCAATGATTAAAGTGATGAAAGTTGTGGGGCCTGTCTGCAAAGGCTGCACTACTTAGTTGCCAGTGATTTTAGTGGGACCTTGAATACGTGCTTTAGTTCTGAAAATCCCACCACGCATGGACCTCACCTCTGACTTTGGTCGTCTTTGAAAACTGGGTGCTTAGGATGGTTAAAAGCATTCCCAGTGTCATTTCAGTGATTTTCCCCCTCACCAGTTCACCGTTTTACTGTGCTCAAGAAGGGCTGTCAATTATAAAAAGCATTTTGTAGTAATTTCTGAACTTGGAGTTCATACCTGTCAAGAGGGATAGACTGACAGAAGAGACTTGGCCTTGGCTTTCCACATAGTATTGTAGTTCTTTGCCCTAATAACATAAATAGTTCTTAGGATAATTCTTTTCATCCATAGATGTTTAAGTGCTGCACAAAGGGGATTAGTGTAATTGGTTTTGCATTTGGAAATGGTAATACAGAGATATGCAGTGACTTGCCTGAAGTTAACCAGCACAGGAGGAGATGGTACCAAGTCAGGAGCCCCGGTGCTGAGTCTGCTTTCTTCAGCAAATGTAGTTTCAGAGTGCTTGATCTATCCATACAGCATATCCAGATGAGAATCTTCTAAATGTAATGATTTGGTACTTAAGCAGCGTGAGTCATGCTCTGGGATGCTGGCAGTGGGGTTTTTTTGTGATATTTCCGTTTCACATTCAGCTCCGGGGGCTCAGCAGGGGCTTTTGGTCTGGTTGCCGTATGAAGTTCATCAGGGGTGACAAGCGAAAGCAGCTTAATGTGCTCATCTTATTTTTTCTCTACGGTAGAAATTTGTGATGGGGAGATGGCAGCTATTTCTGTTTTGCATAAAGTCACCAAAATAATGCATTGAGCTGCAAGCTAACTGGAGATGCCCAGCTCTATTCACAGCAGAATAGGCTGGATAGTGTTAGTTGTTGGATGTAATTATTTTAATTTCATTGGGGGCAGAGGCTAAAAACCACTTGTCAGACTTCTTGAAATTGCACACCCTGGTAAGTGTGATGCTGAAGTTGGGTACCTTTGCTGGGCCTTCCAAACACAATTGTTTGTTTATTGATTTCCCAACTCTAAAATGAAAAAAATTAAAAAATAAATCTTGTAAAGTGCTTACAAAGCGTAAAACATTCAAGGGTAGAAGACGGCTTGTGGAAAAAACACTAGTAACATTATCCAGCTGCTGCTCATCACCGAGTGCTTGCCACTTCTCTCCTTGCTTTCTCCAAGTTGCCTGTAGAGGAGGGATGCTGGACCATGTTGGACCCATGTTCTGTAGGTGCTATGGGAGCTCTGGCCTGGCTTGTTCGATTTTCTCTACTCCATCAGAGTGTAAACTTTTCAGGCAGGAGAAAAGACATGTGGTCTGTATCCCTTAAATTAATTCCTGTAACTTGCTCAGCTGAGGTTTGTCCCTGATCCCAAAGGCTGGAGACCATTCCCTCCGAGGATTCCATTAGCCGACACCTACCTTGAGAGTCCCCAAGCTGAGGACACATTTCTCCTTATGATTCCTTCTTGTGGGCTTCCCAAGGGAAGACCCAGTATACTTTATGTTGTCTTCGAAGTGAAAGATTCTCAAGATTCCTCATGCATGCTCAGTCCTTCTAGTCAGAGCTTGATTTAGAGAAGTAGTTTATATTTGTGGGCCTTACAGGTATGTTAGATGAGAAGGTAACTGATTGAAACGTGGAGGTCTGTTTGCTGAGTAGAGTAAAACTATCTAATCTTTATTACTCTTATTTACAGAGCTCAGATTTAGATTAGTTGTGAATTAGATGTTGACATTTTCCTAGTGTTCCAACAGTGGCTGAAACTATGCTGTTACTCGTGTTACTTTCTCCGTCTTTAGTCCTAGGCTGTCTCATGTATTTGAGTATTTTCACGTCATATTCAAGAAATTCAGTAAATGGGTCTTTGATCAGTCCTTATGGTTCTTATGAGCTCTATAAATATGTCTAGAAGGAGGTGACTGTGGAAGAGAGAAAAAGCCAGTTAAGCCACAGGCCACTATTGGTGTGAGATGGACTGTGCAGCCAGGGTGAGTAAATGCAAGTTGGAAGCTAGGCTGTAGTTTCTAATCACTAGCATTTCAGATGGAAGAACCTGTCATGATGTCTACATCAGACACATATCATGTCATGGCTGCTTTTCTATGGTTACTGTATAGGGCAAGTATGTCCAGACTTACCCTATGGATTGCACACTAAAATTCCAGTATGAGTAAGAGCCAAAACCCCCATACTGTATGCTTTGGAGAGCTGAGGTCTCCTGAAATACAGGCTGGGACTTGTCTCAGCATTGAGCACTAGATTGATCGTTGCTTCAGCAACCCTTGTGTCTTCCAAACCCAAATAATTTGAATTTATTCAGCCACCTCTCCATCGGCATGGCCTTGCTGCCGTATCCACAATGGGCAGCCTCACGGGAACCTAAAGTATTTTGAGCCAGGAGTGATTTGGGAGCTGTGCTCTGGCCACCGCTGGCTTCAGCAGCTCTGTAGAGCACAGGTGAGAATAACACATCAGGTTTCTGAAATGATTTCCCAGTCGGGCTGTCTCACTCTCGTGCTTGTAACAGATTTTGAATATACTTCTCTATGGCATGATTTCCTCTGTAAAACAGCAGTGTCAGCACTTTGCTGTATTATGAGGCATTTGGAGTATAAATTAGAAGGGAACACTTGCTAAAGGTAAACACTTCCCTTGTATTCTGAGGACAGGACTACTTCTAAGACCAGAAGCACTTGAAAATAATAGGCCAATATTGTTATCACTAGAAGAACAGAAAATTAGAAGTATGAAAAAATGCACATTGTTTTGGTGGAAGCAATGGATGGAGGGAAAGTGGTTTTGGTAAAAATGAAGGCAAGTGCAAAAGTAAAAGGCAAGCAGATTTAATACACTGAATTGTTTAACAGCTCTGTAAAAAGGTTGGAGCTTCAAGTTGGAGGTACCCCTGTAGTAGCAGGAAATGCAATTTTGCTTAAGCTATAGAAATTGTGAAATTGCTTGCTACTATGATTTTTAGATTAGATGTAGAGAAATTACTACATTAAAGGTAGAAAATTCTGTACTTTGTAACTAAATGAATATTATTTTGAAATTGAGAAACTGCTAATAACTTGTGAAAGAATGTTACAAGAAGTAGCATCATCTTCCTCAAGAGAAAAATCTTCCTTACAATCTTCACCAAGAGACAGGAAATCCTGTTAGCAATTCTCTTACCAATACTCTACTACTATTTCTTCATTCAGAGTGAGGGTCTCATCTCTGGGAAGACTGAAATGTATTTCAATTTACATTTGCTCGTAGCCCATTCTTTACTTTTTGCTGTGACATCAGAAGTTCTGTTGTCATCAGTGACACTGATAAAATCTGGAACTGCTCCCATAGCTATTCAGAGAGCTGAATATGGTTCTTACAGAAATTGTGAGGTTTCAGACTCTAGCACAGAGGGTGCTTGTGCTGTAGAAGGTAAACCCTACGCTTGGAAACACCCTCTTGGATTTCTTTCTTGAGTGTAATTAAACAGGAATGGCTTCTTCAGTGTTCACTCATTGAATCTGAATACCCTTCTTTCAAGAATGACTAGAGACTGCTATAATCAAAATGTGTATGTTGGTTTTGTTCCATTTTACAAAAATGAAGACCATTTATGAACTGCTAAAGAGTATAAAGAATGATGTCTTGTTTTTACCTGAAGTTAAGAAACTTTCCTGGTGTCACAGCAAGTCTGTAGCACTGCCAGGAATTCAACTTGGACATACCTGCAGGACAGACCTTCTTAAACAAATTTATTTGCTGTGCTGTTGAAGCTGGCTGTCAGCAACTGGTCAGGCATTGTCATTTCTGCTTAAAGCAGATAGGAGTAGCACATGAGACAGGAGTCCTAGTACCAAAATAGTCAGCGCAATCTTCTTGCAGCTCAGCTTTTCTATTTCTTAGACCTTTAGCAGATTCTTCCGTAATGCTTATCAGGTCAGGCAATCTTTTTTTAATTCTTTCTCAAAAAATAGTTGCACAGATCTCACAGAAGCTTTTCCTTTTCTAAAAAATAAACAACAAGAAAAAGTAGACTGAGATGAAAAGTCTATTGTCTAAGATTGTAATTTATTAAAAACAGTGATATGTTTTAAAAATTGAGTAAATGGAGACAATATAATTATTTTTCACATTTTGTCATGAAGCTTACTTGAAACAGCAGCTAAAACACTCCCAATAAAAAGAAGTATTACATTTTTAAATTAGCAGATTTGCTTTCCAGTATATACTTCCGTTGCTTGCTTTCTTCTAGCTGTTAGTTGTGGCCAATTAAAAACACAAGTCAGTTTATTTTTTATTCCTTGTAATTACAATTTTCATGTTCACTATATGCACTAAACTTTCAAAGCAGTTTTGGGGCTGATTTAAAAAAATACTTGTAATTTATTCATTGGTACTGTTTTTTAGAAAATCTTTGGGCATATTGATATGCTGGCAAATGTGAAATGAAAGGAAGTAAGGACCACCGAGACAATCGGGCAGAGCACATATGAAATGCCCCATATCCCTTTCCCACGACTGCAGGAAACAAGATAGAACAAGGAATGGGGAGGATGTCAGGGAGGTGGCCTATAATCCATGAAAATTTAGAGCAAATCAACTGGACAACTGAAGAGGCTCTTGGTGTGGGAGAATGACTTGAACAACTGAAGTCACCAGAGAAGTACTCAGATACTATGGCTGAGTGGAACAGCAGTGGGCAGGTCATGAATGTTGGAGGCATCACAGAATTAAGGGAGCAAAAGTTGTATCAATGTGATGGATCACCTGAAGGATATTAAGTGCCCCTGATGTTTCCCTTTCTCTTTTTTTTTTTGAAAATAAAAGGTTTGTAGAAAAATACCTGTTTGAGTGAAAAAGAAATCTGACTTTTCTCGATTACAAAAGAAAAAAATATGACGTTGAGATTGTGAGATCCAGGAGAAGCAAAACTGAATTTTGTTTGCACATTTTCATAGTGACACTGTGCCTGTTGTGTAGTATTCTGAATATTTTTACCCTATTTGTAATTAAAGTAGATTTGCACCTTGTAACATCCTGCAATTGTTAGGAAGGCATTTTATAGTATGAGTTATATTTTAGCTGTTGCTATTTCAGTCACTTTTGGAATTAATAAAAAAATCCATGTGTCTTCCAACTAGTTACCCTGTACTAAACAGAGTTTTTTCCTTCAACAAAAAAATTGAGTCTCAATTTTTTTTTTTACAGTTCTGTGTTTATCATACAAATAATAAGACGGATTTAAAATGCATATAATTCTTCTTGCCATTATATTCCTTGTTTCACTGTCTGCTACCTCCTTTGCTATAAAAGTGCAGTCCCTTTGTAATGCAGTTTGGGTTCTATTTTTCTTCTGGATTGAGGGATTCAAAGATACTACGAGAGAGAGAAGCAATTTAGGTGATGTGGCTACATTCTTAAGCTGTAACAGTGATAAATTAGTAACGTTGCTTTAGGAGTTTGCAGTCATTTTGCTTTTGGTATGATTTGAAGAACTGTATTGCTTAAACTTGTTTTATTCTTCACATACCATAGAAATTTAACAGTATACCATACTATACAGATTCTTGACTGAATTACAACTAGGTTTGTTTCTTAGTGTGGTTTACTGGAATATATTAATGAATAGATATCAAATATAATTTATTTCCTTGGCAATGCTGTACATTTGTCTTTGATTTATATTTACATAATAGAACCAAACTACTTGCATAGCTTTCTTTTTGATCTTTTTCTCTATCTGCATAAACATTACTGCAAGCTCCCAGGCTGTTACCTGTGGTAAATGGCTGTTTGACGTTTTGTATTTCTTTACTGTTTTATCTGCCTGTTTATCCAGCCACATAGTCCAGCGTCTCTTCCAGAACATGCTTGTTTATAAAAGCTATTGACTGTTGTCAGGATTGAGGCTGGAGGACTGTAGGCAGTGATGAGATGTGAAACTTCGAACACGTATCTTTAAGATACCCATCTACCTGATTTGCTGTTCTGCTGAAAAGGAGTGTTTATTCAGCTTGGTTATTTTGAAAGTAGTTTCTTGATTTTTTTTTTTCTATTTTTTTTTTTAGGAGACAGAATATAACTGCAGCTGAGAATTGAACTGAAACTCTGCTTTTCTTAAAATTGAATTATTTAAAATTCATGCAAGAACCTGTGATTTATGTATTTTTGACATATGTGGTCTTTTAAAATAATTTCTGTAGTCCCTGGGACAAAGCTCTGCTGCAGGATTATACCTGGTTGATGACAGTGGAGTAAAGGAAGAACAGAAAGAGAGATGGAGCTTGGAGATTTGTCTGTGCTATTTACAGATCTTGGGCAAGCCCTTTAACCTTTCAAAGACTTAACTCCCCCTGCTGTAGATTATGGGCAGGGTTTTGAAATTCTTTGGAAGATGTAACAAAAAAAAAAAATCCAACTTCTTTAGGGTACTACACTACAGAAAACGAGTTAGTCATCCAGTTTCAGTAGCTTTTCTTGAGGGGTTGTCTATGAACTTTGGAAATTAAGTATTTTTCTGGGGTTTAGATAATGCTTAGTAAGTTAGAGCCAGCTCTTTGTCTTATGGCAAGTCCGTTACTGAGTGTATTGGCCAAATACATTCGTTTATGCTTTGAACTGTGGGATTTTGCAGTGGAATCGGTTTGTGGACCTGAGCAGCTAGGTAGGTACAGCAGTGGAGGATAAAGTTTTCTCTTGAAATTAGCCTGAGTTCTCCCATAGAATATTTGTTCTGCCAGTTCCTGCCTGTGTGCAGTGTTACCGTCCCCATCAGCGTGCTGCTTTTTGAGGGCAGCTGTGCCATGCTGTCTCCAGTAAAAGCATTTTGCTATCCCTGGCTCATGGGCACCATGATCTCCATCATATGCCCATGTGAGGCTGCTCCTTCAGCAGGCACCTGTGAGAAAGGGCCTTTATTTTCACATTTGCCTTTATGCTCCTGTGTGGTGGTGGTGGCATCTCGCAGACGTCTCCTTCCCTCTCATATTGGGTTGGTTGGACACGCCAGCTTCTGTCCTGGTGTAACTCAAAACCACTGTATGCTCTTTCCTCTGCTTTCTTTACAGCCCAGTGGTGAGAATTGTCACCTTTTGCATTTAAAAAGTTACGAATGAAGGCCATTTACACTTCCGCCTTTAACAACCCATTTGAAGTGTCGAAGATTTGATAAGCCCTTTAACTTACCCAGATCTTTGTGTTAGTAGTTAAAAAATGAGTGGTATCAATTTTTGTCAGGGCTGAAGGTCACTGGAGGCATAATGTATTAAGAAAATGTAGTACATAATTTCCCTTCTCCTGATTCTTTTGTGAAAATAAAAATATGTGGGTTTTTAATGAGTATCTGTTTTTCTAAGAGTTTTGCTTCCTTTGCTCAGTAAAAAAGAAATTAAAAACCACTGTAATTTTAATTCTTTCTTACTTAGGGATGAGGAAAAATGAAATTCTAGGTGCAAACCACCGGACAATATCACAACGATTAATATATTTTCACTGGGGGTTTCTTTTAATGTTTGGGAGATTTAGTTTTCCTTGCCTAGTACGATCTTAAGCTTTTGTTTTAGTGGATGAGCAAATCACTGGGTTTCTAACCTTAGGGACTGAGCAGCTATCTAGAATTTGAGGGTTTGAATCATGTTAGAATAAATATTTAATTATTAATGCAAGTGGCAGCACTCCAGCAGGGCATCTGAGCACTCCCTCCCTGGGGCTGTCCATGTTGGCCAGTGTTGGTGGGACACATCTTGCCGTGGAGGCTGCTGCTGAGAGTTCTCCAAACTCCAGGTAAACCATGCCGTAGTCAAGTGCCCTGGTGAATCACATCTTTATAACCCAAATACCAAAATGTCCTATTTTAACTCAGGTAAATGATTGCACATACTAAGCCAGAGACTTTACAAGTATTTGTTTTGAGTTGTATGTCTGTTGGTTGTCCTACAGCAGTCTATAAATACTTGTGCAGATCCTAGGTACATTCTCAATCGTTAATCACTTTGTGCTGGGTATTTGCCAATAGGGTGATTCAGTTATTAAAAGTAAAATTACTTCGACTTCTAAATAAAATGATCTCAGCATGTTTAGCAGCATTAGTACATACCTACATACTCCTGACATCCTCCCCCACATCTCCCTGTACTGGAATCCAGCTCAAGTAGTGGATAACTATCAAAACTCCACCTGCCTTTCTGAGACTAGTGTTTTAATGAGTTTTTAAAATACACTCTATCCTCACTGAAGACAAACCTTGATTCTAAAGCATTACCTTGTTAACAGACCTCTGCCATTCTATCGTATTTTTTTAGTGTGGAGCCAATAATGTTGGTCTGAATTCAACAATTCACCAGAAAATCTATCCTGCTGGTGAGTTTAGCTCAGCATTGTTTATGCAGAATATTTGTGTGCAAACATGGCAGATACTGATTTTCAGTGTTTTGTTAGTGTGCTGTACTTCAAAGGGATCCCTTGTGTCATTTCATGTATCAGTCATAAAAAACCTCTTGAACATACATTGTGGGAGGCTCGGAAGAGTGTTAATTGTATTCTGCTGCAGTGGTAGCCAGAAGGTCAGGATCTAAAATTAATATATTTCTGAATAATTCCAGTTTTGTATCAAGGTTGATTTTGCATGGTTACTACTCAAAGTATCATGCTAATTTATGGCTAATATATCACATATTTTTCTGGTAAAAACGAGGAGAGCCGTTCCCTTCTCCTCACAGATACAGGCATGCTATCTAAACACTTCTACGTTAGAAATAATTAAATGCATTGGTAGAGTCTTGGACTCATCTCAAATGCGAGCAGAAACTCTGTGAAATTAAGAAAAACTTTATTTTGAAAGGAATCTACTAGAGAATTTAAAGTGAGATTCATTAACTTTTATTGATATTATCAATATATGCATCTGATAGCATTGTGAAAGAATATTTAAGTAATTTTTTTCTTTAAGGAAGACATTGTCTATTAGCTGAGTTCCAATACATTTTTATTTCTCTTTGGAGAACAGTTGAGTATAATTATCTTTGGATTAATCAGTTTTTTATGTCTTTTCCAATGATATGTATGGAGAGGATTAAGAGAGAGATTACCAAAGCATAAAGATTTTTTGGGGTTGTTTTTTAGAAGGAATCCTTGCCTTAAGTCAATTACAAAATTATTTCCTTATAAGAAACTGTTGAAAAAATTGGAAAAAAAATCATCTGTAGCAGGGGTTTTGTGTTCTGGGGCTTGAGAGATGTGCAAGCAGTGAGGTCCTATTTTTGGTCATGCAGCTTCTTTTCTAACTCTTTTCTTGTTATGTGGTAAAGCAGAGTTGTCTTTTCCTTTTCCCATTGCAAATGTTGAAGTTCCTTTTATCCAGTTTTTCTTCTGTGAGATGAGCGGCAATAAAGGAGAGGAATAACATCCCTTCTCACATCCTCTGCTACCATTTTTCACTGGGGAATAGTTTTGTTTTTCTTGTGCTCATTTTTCATGGGTATTAACTTGCTCCACAGTGTTCTCTAGTTTGACCTTTATTTTATGTTTTGCTTTGGATTTCGTCAGAGTGATGATACAATTTAAATGCAGTTCTGTAAGGTTATTTTAATTGAATGTTTGAGTAACTCTCTGTGCTTCTGTAATGAATGAAATTAACTTGAACTGGAGCTTGGAAAGACTGTCCTATGTATGATTTCGTAATTAAAAACAAAAATAATTAAATTAATATACTGTTCTATTGAACAGATCTTGGATCACAGTTCATTTGCTTTTGGCTTTAGGGAACCTAAGTGCAGCCACACCCTGAATTCCTGCTGCTGAAGGGTTTCTTCCAAGCATCCTGTTATATCAAAAAATGGCATGTAAATAATTCCAGACCTGGGAGTCACAAGCTAACCTTCTCCTGTAGGAATCTGCTTTCCAGTTATGATTACTTCTTTTTCTTGCCTGCCTACAGTAGTCCTGGTTTAGCGCTGGACTGTATCGCATCAGACAAGCCTGTGTGGATATTATTAAGTAGCTCTGTAATATTATCTCCATTACTTTCATGCCTTCAGGGTTTCTTGTCTGGGTTGTTTGGCTGGGGTTTTTTTCTCATTTCAAATTTATTGGAGGAACTGAAGGATAAAGGGTTGAGAATAGCTTAGACCAAGCCCTGGCTTGAGAAGAGTTAACACCGAGTTAATAACACGGGGTATAGGTTCACTGCTGCTCTCATTCTTCTGGTGCATCTGTAAGTGGGACATGTCCCAGTATGGAGACTGTTTAGTGGGACTGTTCTTTCTTAGTTTATCTTTATATTATTTGCTTAATGGGAAGAAGTTTTGCTTGTCTAAGCCATTTTTGCTGGCATGCTTACATCCATGGTTTGTGTGTGAGAAGGAACAAGCCTGCCGTTTTCATTGCACTTCCAAAGTGGCAAAAGTGTCTATTGCAGGTCAGTTTTCCTTACAGATGTTCAAGAGTCATTCTCTTCTTATATCAGGGAAATACCACCTGCTAAATGACACAGCGTACTCGAGCAAAAGCTATGAATATGTGAATCCTAAAACCCATAGAGGCAGAAACAAAGAACAATCTGTCATTTTAGACATCAAGACTGATTTTTTTTTTTTCAAAGGTTCGTTGAACTTTGTTTTGAGATGAAGCTGATTGTAAGGGTGAGCCTCAGCTCTTGACTATAATTCATCGCTTGTGACAAGTGGAAGAGAAAAGGATCTGCTTTAGGTGAGGTTTGCCCATGGGTCTTGCCAAAACCTAGACAGGGAAGCCAAGATGGTTAGCAAAAGGCAGTATTTGAGCTGGGTCGTAAACCTTGAAAAGGCAGACATAAATCATAATTAAGGTTTTTCGTTTCCTCGATGGTGTAACTCCTCAGAGATGGAGACTGAAACTGTTTACCATAGCCCATTTTTTTGTCTTTGGGAAAGCGTTTAGGAAACCTGAACCGGGGTTTATTGAGCATATCTGTGGGAGACAAAAGAGGGAATTGTTGGTCTCCAAGCAGCAAGCAGCATTGACAGGCTGACTGGTGTGGTCAGAAAGGATATTTAATTTCAAAGGATAAACTACAACATTCATTTTTTACTTTTTTATCTGAAGTTAAGCTTATCTGGTTTATGCCTTATCTAATTTAACTTATGAGAATTGTAAATTCAGCTATGTTAAGCAAACAATTTATTTTGTTTTCATTCCATTTTCTCTTTGTTTTAATAAATCTTGGTTTTGTTAGGATTACTGTTATGTGGGTAATTTCACACAGATGTCTTCAAAGAGTAAAGAAAAATCCATAACACTTAAAGAGAATAGCTGAAGGGGGAAAAAAGAACTCTGGGACTCCTTTTCATTCTTCTGTGGTTCTACTGGAGGGGTTTGGATTAAAGTGGTGTATCAGGAAGTTGTCTTGCTGCAGTTGGCAGCCCAAAGAGAGCCCAAAACTGAAGAAGAGAAAAAGAATTAATGGTTTCAGCCTATAAAATTTAAATTTAAAAATTTTCAAAGTCCTCTAAAGTGTAGGACTAGTAAATAGTGTAGAGAGGATTAATGGGTCTTGTCTGTGAGATGAGAGGGAGTGGGATGGGGATATATTATATATTCTCTTTGTTTTGGAAGTTAAATAGTAAAAAAAAAAAAAAACTTTTGAGAGAAATAGTTGTATGAAATAAGAGAAGAAGTGATCAAGTTGTGTTGTTTTCTCCTTCTTTTCCAACTCCATAAAATGAGATCAAGAAATCAGGTATTTAAGAGTAACTTGTAATTTTGTAAGGTATAAATTGTGTTTTCAGACAACGTGCATTTAGCCTATAGAATTCACCATGGAGGTCATATAGTTAAATATAGTGGTTCAATTTTCAAAAAGGGCTTGATGATATAAAGGCTAATAACAGTGGCAGCAAAGCGTGCTTAGAGGAGGGTAATCAAATATCATGATTTAAGACATAAGCACATTACCTGTGAGCATGTAGAAAGACCTCGTTCCTCTCTGTCACCTGCAAGGCCTTCTGCAATTAGTAAGGTTCATTCTGGGTATTTTTAGTGTCTAATTTGTTTGAAGCATTGCTACTAGCCATCATTAGGGATAGGATATGGACTTCTCTATGTCATCTTATTGTATCAAGCACGTGTACAGAACGTTGCCCTGCTTTTTTGTGCTGCTGTGTTGAATGACACCAGCATGGTCTGAAACAAAAGAACCTGGTGACGTGGTGGTGCTGCGAGCTGCCAGAGCACAAAGTTGCCAGATCCACCATCAAACAGAAGTGAACGTGAACAGTTTTTACATGTTACTTTGGGATTTAATTCAACCCTTTATTTTGTAAATCAGTTGTTACGGCTCATGCAAAAAATCCCTGAATTTGTAAGCAGTAGTAAGATAAGAACTGAATGCATGGAAGTGGGCAATTTCTTTTCAGATAAAAATGGAATTGTATTTCATATCTGATTTTTGCTTTCATTTTTTATATCTGAAGTTCACTCTAAATAGCAACCGCTGAAGTTTAAAGCATTTTATTTAAAATGCAATGAGGAGTATATACAGAGTGGAATCATATATGAGTTCCTCCTTTGTGAGTAAATCCTGTAGGAAGGAATTTAGATACTGTTTCTTCTTATTTAGCTCATTAGGAAAGAGCAGCATGTTTTAACAGGTAGAGGAACATGCTGTTAATCCTCAATAAATCACAAAAAGAGACAAAGATGGCATCTGAGGCTGGAGGTTTGAATTACAGCATCAGATGAATGCCGAATGCTTTTCCAGCACCCTTTCTAGAGAGGAGTCCCTGGGGGGACAGGGGACACTGCCTGTGAGCAGGGTGACCCTGGAGTGGGCTGCGTCCTTACCCATGGGAAGTAGTTTCACATTCAGCTTCTCTGGATGGTTTCATCATTTTTTCTTATTTATTTCACATTCCACTTTATAACTTCTGGTGAACTCCGTAAAAGTCAAGGGCAAATTGAAGGAATTCTTGTGAAGAAAGGGAGGCGTTCATTTTAAGTTGTTGAAGACAGAGACCTCAGTATTGAAAATTTCCACTACATAAAGTTGCAGCTTTTCTTTCCTTGCACTTCTTAAACTGTTTGGAGATAGTTACATGTGGTGCAGGTAGAAATCAAACTCAGAGTAGGATTAGCTCAACGCTGAGAAAGTCAGGTGGGTGAGATGATGGTTCCAGTAGTGATATGGTACTGAGGACGAAGGCCACGAAGTTATAAAAAGGAATGAAAAATTTGTAGTTTTATTTTAAATGAAGGTAATACTGATCTGAAATAAACAAAACACCTTGTGATCTAGGAGTCAAAGTCAGCAGAAGTTAACTTCCTGAAGTATGTAAGGATATTAATTTTCTTTCTTAGCTCAATTTCTACTTGATCAAGGTGCTGTCCCAAAACACTTGATCAATTGTCTGGCTAAATAGCCACATTTATAAAAAATACACTTCTTGCAAGAAAAATGAAAACCTGTCTTACACTGCATTTTTTTCTTAATTAAATTTTCAATCTGTCAAGAAAAAAATTAAATATATATATTATTCGCATTAAAAATTAGAGTGTGTATCATACTGCCATTAATCACCCATTTTACTAGAATTGCAATGATATTGCTAGAATTTACTAGAAATTACTGTTTTTTGTCTGTTTATTTTTTATTTTTGAGGAAAAAACTGCAGTTATTTAAGCCTTTCTCAATGAAAACCACAACTGCATTTCTTGACTTCAGACAGATGGGGTAAATAAGATGTCTTCAGTTATTCCGAGATGTCCATATGGAAAACAGAAAACATACCGATGAAATTTTTCATCCAGAAAAAGGCAAAATAGCAGGAAAAACTATTATATCATGGCTAGAGCCAGTAGCTGAGGTGTAAGAAATTAATTTTCAAGAAGGACTTTAAAATAGGTAAGTGTAGGCATTGGTTAAAAAAAGCGGCCTGAGTGGAGAGCGTGTGATTTAAGTCCAGCCACATGAACTAGCCATCCTAATCTCACTTTATCTTCCGTGGAGAGAAATAGTTAATTTTAGGTCTTAATTCATCTGACCTATTTGCGATGTCTGCTTCACAACAAGATGAATTGTTGCACTGAGTAGATCATGTCAAGTGTGAAGGGAGCGTAGAGTGATTAGCTCAGAAATAGAAGTCTGCATTTAATCCGGTTTTTGTCAGTCTCTCTCTCCTGTTGGAGGTTACATTAACAAAATAACTGACTGTCTATAGGACACTGGGTATATATAGCTGGAGCTTCTGCAGTGTTCACCTGTGGTGCTGGACACTCCAGATGAGGTGAAGGGATCTAAGATACATTCCCACATACGTGTCAGAACTGGTGTATTCCCACAAACCATGCTGGTAGCAATAAACCAACGTTTTTTGAAGGAGAGAGTTGTATTGTGTTCAGTTTAATGTTCATTTCTGTTCTAGTGTGACTATCAACTTCACTGAAAGGATCATAAAACAGTTGGACTAGAAGGAGTACACAAGCATTCAGTAGCCTTGCCAAAAGTAGGATAAACATTTCTTGATTTGGGGAGATGAAGTTTCAGATGTCCTCCTCTGAGCGACCATGCTATGGAAAGAATATCAGTTTGTTTGTCAGTGTTATTTCCTGTTCTCGAGTTGCTTAATATGGTCTCGTTTTTGCAACACAGCATGCAGGGAAAAGAATTCTTGGTTTAGTGGCTCTTCTCTTTCTTTCCATCAGAAGTCTGTTCTTTTCAGATAACTAAAACCACAGCAAGCACACGGTTACAGGTTGAAAACGCCTAGCTGAATTTTTTCAGCAGGTTGAGCTGAAAAATGGGTTTTGTCTCTAAAGAAGGTTTGCATGTTTCCTTGTTTCCTGGCCACTGCTGTGCAAAAGGGGTTTTAATGAAGCTCATGCTTTTTCCTTTGAAAACCAGATTTTCAGCCTTCCCAGCACATTTTGGGGGTAAATCGCCGCTTTCTTCTCTGAACAGGTTAGGTAACTTCTGTTGGCCACATTTTTTCCCAAGTAATTATACTTTAGGGGCCCTGTGCTACAACAACTTCTGCCTTGAATTGTTTTTATAGAGCAACTGGCGGTGCTGCTGAATGAGGTTTCTTGGTGCTTTTCATTCTCGGTTCTCTCCTCAAATGCTTAGGCTTTTGTTAAATGCTGCCTGTTCGGCTGTTACCTACATGTAGACAAACATTATATGTTGCCACATGTTGGACTTTTTGCCTAATACTGAATTTATTTTTTCTGCGTGGAAAGTGCCAGTGAGAAACTACTGTAATTGTTTAACCCGTATCAAATACTTAAAAGACTATTTGTAATGCAGTTATTAAGTATATTTAAAACAGGAAGCACAAAGAAGGGGAAGAGAAATGGGAGTGCAAATGTAACTGCCTTTCTTTTTTTGGTTTTTTTTTTTTTTTGTCTTTTTTTTCTTTTTTCATCCTCCCATGGTATTATGTAGATCCCCAGCCAGATGGCTACTGGCTATAAGCTGTGTGTGGATTCACAGGATTTTAACTCCTCTGTTGGTTTCCCATCTGTCATAAACTCAGAAGCTGCAGTCCAGAGACTGACATGAATGTCGGTGTCTTCTTTAGCACACCAAAACAGTTACACTCGAAGGCTGCAGAAGGAGCAGGAGCCCTAATGAGGACAGAACAGTGTCAATTTTAACAACCGTGCTGCTAGACTAGGGATTAAAATTTCTTGTGGTCATTTTAAACTAGTGCTTTGAACCACAGATGACCGCTGTGGTGGCAGCAGCCGCACACAAACACTGCCTGAAAGTGTCTCCCTAAAAGGAGTTTTTATCTGTTTTTGGAGCTCAGTGAAGACTCTAAACCCACAATCGGTTTTGATAGGAAACCTCATGTCTTAAAATAAAACAGCAGACTGGTCTTCAACAGCAAGAAGGTGGTTAAAGTCAGAATCTCTCAGCAGTGGAAGAATAGATGTGAAACAGCTAAAACCAATACTATGGCCTTCTTTACTTTATAACGACCAATTCATGATTCCCTACATTTTTCCTTCAGCCTATGTCATCACTTGTACAGACACATTCTGTTTCTCTTAACAGAGGTGAAAACAGCGAAAAATGTCTCAGATTTCATGGTATAGGGTAGAACAAGGCATTGGTCACTTTGACTATGGGCACCCACCAGGGCCTCGATATTGCTGAAGCTACGAAACCTTCCTCCTCGTAGTAAGAGAAGCTTTCGTGGTCTTGCTTTATGTCATGTCATACTCAAGAAAGGAAAATAAAAAATTAAACCTTTATGAAATACACATGAACAAATGAAATAGAAATAGGGGCTAAACACGCTCTGAATCATTTTAGAATTCATTTTAGCAGCTAAGAGTATAAAAAAAGAAATACGTACATAAGCCTGTAAGGAAATCACTACTGTTATGAAGTCTTCCCAAATTTAGACTTGGTTTTCTTAATTAATGGATTTGATTTATGTGAGAATAAAGATTACACCCCTGTGAGAGAATGACCACTTTCCTAAGGAGTAGTTGCCTGAAATTATGCAATCTGATAATCCAGCTTCAAAACCTATCATCACGAACAAATTAATCTCTCAATTTCAACTTTGGTTTCATTTTTGTAGGACAGGTTGCAGTTTAAGAGGATCATGAAGTGTTTCAGGTGTTTTCTAGGGCTTGGTGAAGCAGCCCAGAGTTAAATGCCTCATTCAGTATCAGGCATCACAACTGGAGTTGTTCTGGGCAGGTGCTTCAGCAGCAGAGGGGACTCCAGATCTTCTGCCTAGGTTGAAAGAACACCACCTGACAAAATCAGATATTGATGGGAAAGACCACCAGAATTTTCACCTGTTATTTCCTCTATTTCCTGCAAAATATTATATTGCAAATCCAAGCTTCAAGTCAAGAAGCTTGCCCTTGGTTTTAAGACCATAATGTGATGATACCTTTGCAGTTCATCTTTGAATTAGGCTAAAAATATTTTCTTAGAAATCACAACAGAAGGCTGTATTTCATGAATTACATGCTCTGAAATTTATGTTAGGTTAATGGTAGGATTAGTAATTTTGCTGGTCTTGAACTTCTGTTGGTAGCCACAGGGATGACATGCTATTCAGCTGTGTCTTGCACTTCCATGAATTTCCCTCCCCCAGCAGGGCTAAGTCAGAGCTCTGGCTCAGTCACCTGCAATCAGGTTAAAGGAGGAAAATAAAACCCAGCCAAATGTTGGCAGCAGAATAACTGAAATAATCTGAAAAATGAAGTCCTACTTCTGCTGGCAAAATCAGGAATCCTATGTCTCTGTGTCTGAAGGAAATGTCTGAGAAGAGTATGGTCCTGTTGCCTTCAATGAACCTCAGCCCTAGATAATGAGGAGGAAGAGCTTTTGAGTGCTCAGGAATAATTTCCCCCCTAAAGGGCCTTCGTAATCTGCTCTATGTCATCACCATCATCGTCAGTGCT
Organism: Nycticryphes semicollaris; assembly: GCA_013400055.1. Classification (NCBI taxonomy): domain Eukaryota; kingdom Metazoa; phylum Chordata; class Aves; order Charadriiformes; family Rostratulidae; genus Nycticryphes; species Nycticryphes semicollaris. The sequence goes on from VXBJ01004145.1 coordinate 340,869, forward strand.
TGAAGAAATGGGTTTCAGATGCACTTGCCAGGGGAGAGGCAGAACATCATTTTGCAAGTGGAAAGTATCATCATCTCTCAGAGCTGCAGAGGGCTCTTCCAGCTCTCTCACCTGTAGCTCTAGCATATGCCAGGGACACGCATATGAATATAACAGCCAACCATTGGCCGACATAGTAAGTTTTCCAAAGAAGTAATACAGAGCAGATACAAAATGCAAGAGTCATGCTGATGTGAAATGGATTTTTTAATATCAAAAAATGTGCAAATTTCAGTTCACCACCAACTGGTCCTGGAAAAGCCTTGAGAAGAATTCTCTACATTAAATAATAAAGACGTTGTAAGGTGGCTTCAGGTAAGAGAAGGTGAGAAATAAGAGGTGGAAGTATCTGAAAGTCATTGGTAATAGAAAATGTATCAGAACAGATCACACTACAGCTCCTGAAGGTCTTTGAAAGAAACACCTCAGCAAATTTGAGACTGCAATCCAAGATAGCATGTATGGTGTTGGGGAAAAAAAACCTACAGCAGAAAAGCCCATTTGCCAACCTCCTCCATGCTGTCAGCTACACCAAGAGCTAGTTAGAAAATGAAATGATATATTCCTCTTGTCCTCCCTCCTGTCTCCTTTAAACAATTTGCAGGAAGGCAATGCTACCGTTCAATGTTAGGGCAAAGTTTTCTTGATGTCAGCTGTTACCAGTATTGCTGAGAAACTGGTGTTATCTCAAGTAATGGCAACATATTTTCATCATGACCAGTTTCTTTGGAAGATCTTTATTTCTTTGAATTTTTTTTTCCTTTTAAAGTTTCTCTTTCTAAAAAGTTTGTGCTTTTGAAACTCATGTTTTATCATTTTTCCACTTTTAATTTATGAGCTTTTGCAGCAAAGATAAAAAAGAGAAGGGTCATGATTTCTGTTTTCCACTTCAGGATTTGTTTAGTTATGAATGCTGTTGTTTATTATTCTACACCAGTTTTCATCAAAAATGCTGTTCTCACATGTCTCTAAATTGCACTGTAGGCAAGCTTTGTCCTTGTCCAAACATGAACGTCTTGAGGGGAGAGCTGAGGGCGATCTGAAGTAAGGAACTGCAAACAAAACAAATTACCTGCTTTTGAGATATAAAAACAAAATGGAAATGTCAATGGAAAAAAAAAATCAAAATGGACCTTTGAAATGGATAGGGATTAAGGCTTTACTAAGGAGTGATGATAGACTTCGTTTGGGGCAGGATGAGAGAAAAGCTTTACTGGAATGCATATAATTAGTGAGTTTGGGTACTGACAGTGAAGGAGAGAACATACGCTCCAAATATGCTTCGGAGTATACTTTTTAGGTAGATGTCTATGCCAAAAACAGAAGAAAACCAAGCAGGGTGAGGACTTGGGGAATGGCTTCCAGTTCTACAATTTATTATTCTTTTTGTTGATCTTGTCCAACAGCTGAGGGAGCATTGCATGAAAATTTCAGGTCCATTATTTCTGACATTCGCCTTGAATTTCAGAAGCAGGATCTAAAGCTCAGATTTTACAATTTGATCCTCTGCCTGCCTTAAAGTTTCTTTTGATTAATGCTGTAAAAGCCTGTAAGCTTTGGCAGTGTTTATTTTTGGCTCATCTTACCTGCATTACAGATCAATGTATTTTAACTGTGTAAGTTCTGAGTGTATTTCTGAAAGTTTCCAAGGATGAGCCCAAGCATTTTGGGCTTGAAGGAACTTCAGTTCAGAAACCTTAGTTGGTTCAGAATTCCACTTGTTTTCTTCATATAGTATCAGCTTACCCTGAGATGACTGTAGACAGAAAGTCTTCTCTGGGCTAACATTGCTTGTGGCCTGACTTCTGGAGAAAAGCAGTCTCACCTGCATAACACACAGACTTTCAAATAATTCAATATCTGAGCGGTTTTAGAAGTTGTATAGTTGTGCTTTTATTTATAGAGTGGGAGAGGCCAAAGAGAATAGCTTTGAAAGTAACAGGTTCAGGCAGTCTTCATTTTTGTTAAGGAGCAAGAAAAATTGATTCAGCTGCCTTTTGTCAATAAAAATGCAGCCTGGTAGAGGAATAGTTTTTACAAACATCTAAGGTTTAAGCCCTGTTGCTAGCAGCAGAATCACAGACTGTACTTTAAAGATACTGACAGTTGTATGTAGTTCAGAGAAAGAGCAGAAAAACAGCAATTTGGGATCTCATGTTACATTGCAAAAAGTCAACATCAACTCCTTGTTTTACCATATAACTTACATAATCTGCAACGAATTTACCTTTTTTCATTATGTTGATCTTTTCCATGCATTCCTAATTCTTTGACCCGATAATGTACCTCTTCTATTGTTTAGTGCGAAGCTGACTTTATGCAGAATTACACTCCCTGCTAATATACTGTGAAAAATCATTTATTTATTTATGTCATCATACCTTATTTATTATACCTTACTTACTGACGGAGAAATGTATTGCATCAGTTTAGTTGAGGCTTACAGAATAACTGAGCTCTGTAGCCTTCAGAACAGAAAGGAAGATAATGATCAAAACCTTGCTTTCGGAGGAAGAGCCACTCGTCTTATTTAGATTTCATAGCCTTTTCTAAGATGTCTTCCTCCTCTCACTTTTATTAGAGAGAGTTGCAGAATCAAAGTGGCACCTATTTTATCATCCAAACCAAAATTCCAGCCTTCATCATCAGCCTTCTTGGGCCATGATTCTTCAGTTTTTATGACCAAGTGAGCGCTGGAGCCTGTCAGGATGTATAGCTGCATTAATCATCTCTGCTTCCTACAGCCAGGCGGGTGGACAGGAAGTATCTGTTTGCTGAGGGCTTGTCTACATGGGGAAATAGCTCCGGTTGCTTATTAAGTGTTAACTCCTTCCAGGGATTCTCCTCCAGCATCTTCCCATGGCTTGCCTTTAGGCTGCTCTGGAAAATAAGGAATTTGGTGGTGGGTGTAGCTAACCCACAGAAGCCTGCATTACTGTGCAGCATGAGTTCAGAACATGATCCCGTACGCATCACTTAATCTTCTGTAACTGACCCTCTTCATGCTCTTAGTTGGTGGCGAGTAGAAGGTAAAACGTGTTAGTTCAAGCCTCTTGTATCAGAGCACGTGTGTGGAACTTGCTTGAGTGTCCATGTGTCTTTGCATTCACACAGGGGAACCATCACTGATAGCAGTTTGGGTGCTTGTATTATTTTTGCTAACTCCCCAAATAAACAAATCTGAAAAGCACTCATTATTTTCCAGCCATGATAGGAGACAAGAAGTGTGTAGGATGACCTTCTACACTTTGTATGAGCCATCTATTATTTTGTGATCACAGAATCACAGAATATCAGGGATTGGAAGGGACCTTGAAAGATCATCTAGTCCAATCCCCCTGCCAGAGCAGGAACACCTAGATCAGGTCACACAGGAACGTGTCCAGGTGGGTTTTGAATATCTCCAGAGAAGGAGACTCCACAACCTCTCTGGGCAGCCTGTTCCAGTGTTCCATCACCCTCACTGTGAAGAAGTTTCTCCTCATATTTAAGTGGAAACTCTTATGTTCCAGCTTGCACCCATTGCCCTATTTTGATGTTGGAGTTAGTCGTATTGGACTGCCTTTTGTAGTGAAAATTTCTTTGTAAGAAGCCGAGTAGACTTCTGGAAATGAAGAACTTAAAGGCTGTTTAATACTAGTGTATCATCATCCTGGAAATAAGAAGCTTTGTTACTATGGCAGCTAAAGCTTGTCTTCAAAGTTGCATCACTTTACAAGGACTGTATTTTTAAAGGAATTTATACAAGTGCAAGCTCCATTATGGGAACTCTATTTAGTGTAGCTTAATTGCATTAACTAAACTGTTTTTAAATTGAAAATGCATTTATTCAGAAGTTTGCTTAATGCGTTAACAGTGCATATGTTTTCAGTGGCGCTATTTTCAAATGTAAACAAAAACTCATGTGGTTATTGATATTCCTGTGTAACTGTTAGTTTTTTTACTAACTATAAAAGGAAATATTCTCCATGTATTTAATACCTATTAAAAGTGGAAACATTAAAGAAAATACTGTTTATTTTAAAAGTTGAATATGGAACCTGCAAATATGAAAAATAATATTGAAACAAATCTTTAGCAGAAAATGTATTATGTGCTTCTGCTTGTGTGGGCACAGGACCTGGAGTACAACAGATGAACAAAAAAAAAAAAAAAGAAGTTGTCAACTGAAACAAGTTAGTGTAACTACATTGCTAGTAACAAATTTGGCTCTTTGCCTTCAGACCTTTCAACTATTACTTGCTGGTGCTGTTGTGTTCTTCTTTTCCTCAAACTTACTTTGCTAGGTAAAGTTTTGTTCAGTGATTTCTGCCAGACAGGAACAAAGGATAGTTTCCTTCCAATTTCTGGGACAGCGTTTGCTCTTGTCTGTGAAATTCCAGACTGGGGTTGGCTGGAGGGGCAGCAGAATAGAATACAGGATTACATTTTAGTCCTGTACATATATTTGTATTAGGTAGCAAACAAAACCATTTTGACAGCCTTTCTTTGGGATGTATGGCTATTACTCTGTCTTTCTCAGCAACTGTTAGTGATGCTTCATCTCAGGATTTGTTACAGTCCATTTCCTCTGATTTACATGTACACTTTCTTAGAAATTCTCTTTTGGGATGGCAACTCAAAATTTGCATCAAGTTCTGTCTAGCAGGATGAGTTAATGAAACAAGAAAGTCCAGGTTTGGTTTCAAAAGAAAACGAAAGAGTTCTGCTATTTGTATGCTGATGATTCAGAATGCCTGAGCTTAAAATTCAAGTATCATATGCCTTAGCCTCTGTGAAGGACTCTTCCTTAATCATTTTGAATGAAATACAGTACAAATGAAGTAAATGCAATGTCAGGGATTAAAATAGATCTTACACATATGTGTAGTAAAAGTATTCTTGGGGCCTTTAATTCTGTGGTGTCTTTGGCTCTGATTTCTACAGTGGCTCATTGCCATCTTGGAATGGCACAAGGTAAGAGCAAAAGCTTTCTTGTGTTCTGCATACTAAAGTTAAAAAAAAATCAAATTGCAGAAACAAGCACTACACTGCAGTTTTGTATTCATCTCGTTTTGCTTTCTGTCTGTACTGCACTTTAAAAAGCTATGCAAAACCTCACTGAAAAGCTGCATGATGTCAAGGTTACAAACCTAGCAATCAGGAAAATCAAAAGGTGGGTTTGCACAGAACAGCACCATTAGTTCACTTGCACATGTGAAATATTTAGGATAATTATGCTAATAAACATCTCTTTAGACTGTATGCAGCTTGATCTAACAGTGAAATGAAAAGATTTTTGTTAGGAATGACACACACTCAACATCCAAAAATCTTCTGTAGCTTAATAACTTCCAAAATTACAGCATAAACTAAAGTCCTAGTACAAAAAGGTGCGCTGAAGAATTCAGGAACTTGTGTTAATTTATAGTCTACTTTTCTGAGTTTAGTTTAATTAACAAAGAAATTTTGCCAATTTCAGCTGCAAGCCTTTGTTACATCTTTCAGCTTCACTAACATCATCAAACACCTCCCTAAGTTTTTCATTGTGAGGACGTGGAAGAACAGTCAGCAGTTGAAAGTTTACTCCAAGCCCCTGGAAAGTCATCAGAAAGGCATTTGTTGATTTTAGTGGATTGGGATTAAGTCCAGAATAAGTATCTAATGATACCAAAACACTTGCTTGTTCTTAAACATTTGAAAATGACTTTGCATGCAAAAGCTTTATTTCTGATAACCTGCACCTAATCCAAGATCATGCTAATAATACTGCACACTCAGGAAGACAAGCGAATGGTAGGCAAAATGTGGGATTACTTTTGCCAAAAGCTTTGTCCTCACCCTAGCAGCTACTCCCCACGCTTTGGGATCAGGAGGTCTAGAAGGCAGACGTGAATTTAAACTTCCCCTTGCTTTTTCCCCTCAGTGCATGACTTTCACCACTGCTCAGTCAACACAGTTTCATGTCTACCTTCCATATGTAAAAACAGGGTGGTTATCACTTTCACTCTCAGTTGTTCTAAAGAGTTCACCCACCCGCTACACTGGTGATGACAGGCACATTGTAGCAGTAGTTTAAACTGTAAACTATAAACTTGTAGAACTTCAGGGTTCAACAACGACCTGTATAAAGTCCAGGGACCCAAACTCTACATCAATGCACAAATTTATAATCTGGATTTTGTGACATTTGGAACTACTTGTACTGCTGATATATACAGTTTTATGCTTGCTATAAAAGTTACACTTCAAGAAGGGCTAGAGCCTATATTATAATGCGCACACAAGTACGAAGCTAAGTCTAGTCCAAGTTTCCTAATCACCAGGCAGTCTCTCAGCCGGTCTCGCAGCATGAAAGCCACAAAAGCTAGGACTAAGCCTACCTTCTCCATCCTGTTGAGCCTGAAATCTTTTCACTGTGTGGTGTGGAAGAAATAATAGCAAGCCCCAGGGATGCAGGGCTGAAAGGCAGAAACTTAACAGCTGAGCGGTGGCAAGGATCAACTTCTTAAATTGTCTTTCCATTGCAATTAACTGCATACCAAGTCTCAGCCAAATGGTGGCTAATAGCAGGGATGAAGTTTAACCTGTTTGACTTTGCACTGAAAGGGACGAGCGCCACAGGTAGCCTCACTTACAGTGAAGTACAAACAGGAGTTTTAACAAGCTACTACTTGTCAGCTCTTAATTAGCAGTTCCCATCAGAGCAACAGCACCCAACTGCAACACCGTCTGTTTCAGTGCAAAGTCCTATTCATTAGTTAAATTTTCAGAAGCATCATATTTTGCTTAGAAGGTAGTGTTTAACAGCTAAAGCATGGCAAGATTTGACTACCTTTCAGTTGTTTCTGTCGGCAGGGACAGTTTCTAGCTAAACTTAGTACTTGATAGTATCTACTAAACAGGTTGCAAGCAGCAGGTCAGGAGGTTCCTTGAGCTAAATCCCTAGACGTGCTGCAAAGTGATTTTTGTTTATTTTGACTTGCAGTGCAGATTTCCATATCCCCTGCTATTGCAACAGACAGCTGTACGGCATTTGATTTGGCCAAGTATTTGTCTAAGGACTAGTAGCCTGGCTGTTTTGACAGTAAGTCTGGTTTGCCACCGCCGTGACGTTGCCACCGCATGGCAATGCATGCTTTGCTACGGGCTTTGAGAAAATAAGCCACGCTGTGTGGAGTCACAAGGTAACATGCAGTTTGTTGGGAGTGCTTTTTCACCATTCCTGGGTAACATTCAGCTCTTGAGGAAAGCTGTGTACAATAAAGTGGTATAATTTTTGAAATGTTGTACAGAGGACATTTGAGAATAGAGTAAAACCCTACTCAGATTGCTCTGAAGAACAGCTAGAGAGTTGAAAATTGAGAAGACAAATTATTTGCTCTGGGCAGTGTGTGATAGAAGTGTGTGAGCTGGCAGATCAGCCACAGAAACCCTCCTTTATTAGGAGAATCCTCATATTCTTGCAGGTCCCACGGTTGTCTATGAGACCTAAGACACATCCTGCTGATATAAATTCTTAGATTTTTAGCCATCTTTTCTTTGCCAGTCTTTCTCTGAGATGCTACGTTCTACCATAAACTTCCTAGCAGAACGTGACAGAAGTGGCATGAAGCAAATGATTTTGTATGGACAGGGAATAACATAGCTAAACAAGCACAATGGCTGCAAATCACAAGTGGGAAATCAGTGTTTCCTTCAGCTTTTAGTTTTTCTTTCCAGAATATTGGAATGAGAGCTATAATGAATGAGGGGCATGCGGAACATCTTCAAGCATTTATATGTAAATATACATTTCAGTATTGTGGTTTTAAAGAGCCTCTGGAGTTCTAACTCCTTTAAAACACTGCATGGATGAATCAGCCTCTTTTGGTATTTAACCTCTAAGCCATAGATTCTTACACATACTCACACGCACTGGATGTTTAAGCTTGTTCTGTTGCATGTGCGAATGTGTGTGCACCCACACATAAGCAAATAATCAGCAGCAATAAATATAGATGTAAGAATCTAGTATGTCGCCCATTAAACTTTAAACTTATTTGCGTGAGTATATTGTGCATGTTGAAGCACTGGGAGCATTTTCTGTTGCTTGGAAGTAGCACTCATAAGCATTTTATGAACTGTTAACAGTCTGATACAAGTTATCTTTTAGATTTTCTAATAATATAGAAAACTGCTTGTATTTTTGCAGGAATGCAGGGAGTTGACTGTTGTGGTTAGTTTTACCATGGAGGTAAACTGCAGTGTGACTGCAATGAACAGTGAGAAATATGCCACAATCTTTTAATCTTTTTCTTTAATGCAAAAAGGCTCCATATTTATTCCGTGCCATGCAATTAGAATATGAAAATAATGCTAAAGTGGTCTGGACTTTCTCGGAAAAAAAAATAATCTATTTTTAGGTTTCTGGAAGTGTGGTGTGTAAAAACTGCTGTTTCAGTAGTGGAGTGTCAAATCTTGAGTTTAACAAAAGTGCACTTTAATAACCAAACCCCAAAGATATAAAAATAAAAGATATCTAAAAAATAAAAAAGGTATAAAAAATGAAACACATATTCATTGAAGGCAGAATCCCTGCTAGTATTATTGTATCTTACAAAAAAAAAAAAAGAAACAACAATAAAAAACCGGAACACATGCAGTTGCTGTGTCCCACGCGTTAGAATTCTTCCCACTTTTACTTCCAGATGAGCAGGGGGAAGAGCATGGATGTGCCTGTGGAAGCAGTGGTGGGAGCAAGGAGCTGGACAGAAGGGAGCAGTTTGGGCCAGGAGGTGAAGCAGCTGCCTTTTTGGGGGTTCAGACCCAGTCACCTCCCTGTGGCGGCTGGGGCCTGGGAGGTGCATGTCTGTACCATGGGCTGGAGACAGCCCTGGCACAGGGCATAGCGTTTGCGTGCTCTGAGCCCACAAGGTGTGATAAGGATGGGGCAAAGCGGTGGTCAGGACTTTGATTCTGAAAGTGCACTCCAAAGGAAAAGGGGACCCTCTCAGGCCTTTGCAGGGAGAGGCCTCCCTCTGCCCGCTGACAGCCATCTTAGCTGCAGCTCTTCAGTAACCCCTAATTAGAGTGATCCTTCAGTTTCCCTCTCCCTGTCTGGGATGTGAACTTCTCTCTCCTTGGAGAAACAAAGAGGGAATTCCTTAGCCCCAGAGGTCAGCCTGGGACGTGGGTCTTGCTGAGGTAGCAGATGGGCTTCCCAGGGCTCTGCCCTGTGCTGGAGCCCTCGGGCCCAGGCGTCACAGGGGTGTGAGGGAAACCACTGCCTTCCCCCTCTGCCAGGCACGCTGAGTGCAGCTTTCACACGGGCAGCCATATGCCAGGCTGCCAAAAATAACGGTTATTTTTGAAGTAGTTGGGATAACAGGACCCACTTCAATTATTCCAAAATAAACTGAGAACTGGTCTGTTGTTACTGGGGTCAAGAAGGATGAGGACGGGATACTGTGTCCATATCCAGCCTGTCAACTGGACATATCAGCTAACAGCTTTTAAAGCAGATACTTTAAAAAAAAAGGTGTCACTTTTAATCAACATTAGAAAAGGAGTTTTATGCTAAGATAGTAGGGCTGCAAAGATTGTTGTGTTACTGTCTAACCCTTCTTTGTATTTTACAGGTCTGTTTTCCTTAACAATTATATTCTACAGATAATCACAAGTTTCTCTTACAAATTTGGAGGGTTTTTTTAACTTGTAATGTCCTCGTGTTCTGTGAAATGAATGCAGAGGAGCTCACAGGGATGCAGAGTCTTTCCCCGCTATTCCCAACTGAGACTTCCTTTCTCTGAATCATTCTTAGGTGATGCTAAATACTGGCTGTCACTCTCAGTTGTGTCTTTATCATATTCCCTCTTATCCTACCCTCAAAAATGTATTCTTGGCCTTTCTTTTCTGGGACACCCCTCCAGTTGCCCTTGCTTTAAATCCCGGTGGGAAGAGATTTTGAAAGCAGAGTTGTGGGGTCAGTGTGTGACCCCACTGTGTCTCCGCAAGCGCCGCTGTGTTCTGCCCTTCCCTGCTATCTCCAGCAGCCAGAGCTGCCTCACACATGAGATACAGTTGCAACTCAGGGTCCACATATCACTTCACATCAACTTTTATTTCTTTTTTTTTTTTTTTAAATGGGCTACGTAATGTAAAGTGTAATGCTGTTATTTCTTCTTAATAATGGAATGTTGCACGTTATTTCATTACACTTGTAGCGTGAGTGAGTGTTGCTGAGGTAATACTGGATCTGAAACTTGTCAGCCCTCTTTGACAAGTACCTGTAGGTCCCACAAACTTGAAAATGGCATTCCTGCAACTGATGGAATACTTGAATCAGTTTTATTTTCATGAATTTGTGAGGAGGGACACTTTTAATGCTTAAATTCCCAACTTTAACATTGCACAGATGGTGTAATGTTTTTCCATTTTTTATATTATTTTGGGTTACTGAAGTTAATATTCTGCTAGCTACAAGTATCCACGTGCATACCACAGGGTTCATTTTGAGGACAGAGCTCTAAAGTAAATTATAGACCTTGGTAGCAGTCATAAATCAATCATTTTTTCATTGAGAAAGTGGTGGCTCTGGGAGAAAGTTATTTAGTGATCAAAATGCATCATTAAGCTTTTAAAAAGGGATACTGTGCCTGTAGTAGAGCTGTAGGCGATTTATGGCTTATCTGTACTCATTGCCTTGAGCTTTTGGAAAATTTGTAAACAAAGCCAGATGCTCGTTATGTTCCCATTCAGGGTTGGTTAGATGGGTAAATGCCATCAGAAGCACTTTGGTCCTGTTGGGTTTTAGCAGGAAATAGAGTTGCTCCAAAATATTTTTTTAAAATATTTATCATCCATGAATATATACTTCTAGTTTATGCTTATAGGTTGGATTTTTTAAAATAGTTGTAAATTATAAAAATATGAAAGTAGTACTCCGAGAACTATATTGTATAATAATCTGTTGGTCCAGCTTTTTCGCTGTGTCAGAGTTCATGCTCAACCTGTGTGATGTAGTCAAGCACCACTCGCCTGTTTTTAAGGGTATTGGGCAAAGCAGGAGGCTGTGGAAGCGTCAGGCTAGGGTTGCTTCTGCTTTTTAAGAAATTTTAGGGAACTAAGGTGTGAACTAAGTGACTTTTCATAACCAATTTGATGTTAAGTCATTTGCTCTTGATTTGATAATTTTTACTGCTCTCTCTTGTCTTTTGTGTAGATTATGTAATGTGAAAGGGGTTCTTGTAAACTGTATTTCTTTCCTTTTTACTGGTCTTTAAGAGTAAGAAAATATGCTGCTGTAAAAAAATGAAATTGCTATAGGTTAACAAAATTTTCCGTGTAATCACATTTATTGCAATATGATCATCATGTAATCCATTTCATAATTCATGATTAACTTTTTGGTGTATTTTTTTTATTTATCGGCTGCAGCTGAGCAAGTAAACAGGTCATGGCACGCTTAACGAAGAGACGACAGGCAGATACAAAGGCTATCCAGCATCTTTGGGCAGCTATAGAAATAATCCGGAACCAGAAGCAAATTGCTAACATTGACCGTATTACAAAGTAAGTGATCTGTTCCAAAAAAAGTCTTGATGAGGGGGAAGGTCGATGCTATTAAAAGCCCTGGGAAACAGAGACAGTAAACATTGTGCGAGACTGTGAAACACTTACATACACTTCTATGTTACTAATAATCTAATTATTAAAAAAACCAATTTATAGAACTGAGCACCTAAAGATCCTGAAGTGAGGTTTAATCCATTGAATTGAGATCTTGGTCAAACTGTATTTGATTTTTATAAGCATCTTTAGGAAATATGCAATATTTATAGTTCTTGAACTGAGTTTAGCAAGTCAGACCTATATCCAGTTGGTAGTTTGGTCAAAATACAAGAAGTATATACAACAACTAAGGAGAAAAGGGCAATAAAATCTGTAAGTAAACTAACTCTATGAGAATGTGATAGGGCAGTGGAGAACTCTTTCCAGATTGCAAAAATAAACCTGAAGTTGAAGTGTTAGATTGCTTGAACAAATAAGAAACTATATTTGCTGAGATGGACATAGGATGCTGTTAAAGATGCAGGATGATTACCACCTATGCCTAATACTACCATTAATATTAAAATATCCTTCAAAATGTATTATGTGCTGTGTACACAGAGAAATATATTTCTTTGTTATGTGGAGCTTGCAAAGTTTCAAAAGGTCTACTATATTGAAATAGCTTTTAAGATCACTTGGAGTAGCCACTGTAATAAAAACTTAGGTAGGTCTTGTGCCCCTCCCTACCTTGTCTGCATTTCCAGGCTAACATGTTCATCACATTTGTCAAAGTAATCAATATGAACGATTTAAAAGAGCAAAAGTAACCAGTTGGCAACGCTTCAGTTGCCAGAACCAATGTGAGCTGATAATGAGGCCAGAGGCCAGTAAGTAGAGAATTATAAACAGTGCAGGTGACTAACGAAGTCAAAGTCTTTATAACTTGTTCTACTGACAGAGTTTGGATGCTTTAGGGTGGAAGTGATGGTCAGAACTGTCTTCATAAGTGGAAGAAGTGTAACAGTTCAGTTTCTCCAAACACAGTGAACAATAAACAGGAGAAATCAAAAAGGATGGTGCCCCAAATGATTTAGTGTGTGCCTGGCTCCTACAACAAAGGAAAATGCACCATTAAATTAAAAAGCATTATCCCAGAGATAAAGTTCCAAGGAGGATTGAGAGGGAGATTGTATTTTAGGAAATTCCATTTTTGTGGTTGCACTCGAGTTTCAGAATGCTTTAAAGCACATGTATTTGCAACATGTCTCTAAGGAGACAAGTGGGTAAACTGATGCTATACACTTTCCATCTTAACATTTCAAATTACTTGCTCCAGGCCATGTATTAGCTGTGTTTGTTAGTTGTTTATGCTCTTTTTATAAGTAATAAAGGAAGACAGGCATGTCTAGCTGGGGATTCATCCCACTCTTATGAGAGATGCCTATTTTAAGATGGTGCAAATAACATTTAGCTGGGTAAAATTAAGTAAGATAAATCTTATTGTTACACACAAGGTTGAGAAAAAAAAGTAATTGGACAGATAGTAGAAAAACAAGTACTGCTCTTGGTAGCTGAAGAGTAGTTTGATTTTTAAAAAAAACATTCTAGATCCAGATTGTGTGACTCATCTCTAATCAGAAGGAAAATACGTGACTAAACAGAGATGTAAGCATCCTTAGTACTTTAAGAAAGATGTGTGAGGTGTTAGCAGTGAAGAGTAATTTAAAACGTGCTTGGACATTGTAAATGTTCCATGTGCACATCGGTGACAACAATGATGAATGGTGATCTAGTTTTTATTATGTTTTTATTTTCATTTTTACTATATTTTTAAGGAGATAACTTTTGACAAGGAAAAGATAAAGACCTTTGTTGCTGTACAGTACTAGTTACTGATGAAGAAACATAAATGACTTAGTAAACGACTATGCATATTACATAATATTCAAAATAAGTTTTGAAATTATCAGGGTGTTAGAATATCTCTTCTGATGAAATCTGAGCAGCTGATACATTCTTCCAGACTCAAAGATCAAGTACAACTGCAATTTCTTAGAAGATAAATCAGTGTCTAGGTGCAGGCAAATGCTCGAATAGTAAGAAAGATCAAAACCAAACAGCGTCCAAAAGTTAAAATTATGACCATATATACATAGTTGGAGCTAAAGGGTGGAGTCTAATACTTTGATTAGTAACATTTTTTAAAACTGTTAATACCTCTTGGGATTGACTGAAAGAATGGCTTTGCATATGACAACTATTTGCAAGTAATAATGACAATGAAATTTATGGAAGCTTGTCTTATCCTGAGTAAGGATACAGAAAAACAGCAAGATAATCTTTCTTTATAAGTGCATGTTTAAGGTAAGTGACAGTCATCCTACTGTGTCAAATAGTGGATGACAAATGTGTACTTTCAAAGAACTTCGTAAGTTAAGATGATTCATGATTTGATTTTTTATTTTATTTTATTCTTGCTGTAGTTTGAGGGTTCATTTGTTGCTAGAGACACGTTGTCATGTATATTTTGTGACCTGTTAGTCCAAAAACCTTCAGAGCAGAATCTCTGTTGCTGCTTTTTTCATCAGGTGGTTTGCTACTTTTAGGCACATCTATCTGCTAGCTTTGCTCCTAATGTGCAGCTCAGCATGTTTGTCTCCCTCTTTCTAACATAGTCCTGTTCATTTCATTTCCTTCTTGCTTTTCTTCGTCTTCTGGTGTTGAGTTTCTACTTTCTTCTGAACTGCACGTATATCACCAAATTTACTTCCTATGACCAGAAAGGAAATCTTGATAATATCAAAAGAGAATTCATTGTTTATAATCATGAACTCTTTCAATAAGCAAAAAAGACAAATTTATATAACAAACACATTAAATTATGGAAAATGTAACCAGGGTGCTTTATGTGTAATTGTTAAAAAATATGTGAGGTAAAGACTTCCAGAAGATACTTGCAATGGAAAATATGCAAGAAAAATCTATAGAACTAGCCACGCATTTTGTGCAGAGAACATAAGCGTAGGAGGATAGTGTAGGAGGAGCCAAGAACACTAGAAGGTACTTCTAATCTTATCAGGAAAAACCTATAAGGAAAGAGGCTCTTTAATTAAAAGCAGACTAAATCAAGTATGCTTTCCTTTTTAAATTGATGAGGGGGAAAAGCAAGAATAGAAAGATGCGTGATTAGAAAGTGATTGAAAAATATCTTACATTGAGGAAAGAGTCACTTGGAAAATTTAACTACACAAGGTAGAGACTTCAAGAAATTAGTAAGCTTACTGAACTTTCGGCAATTATTTTAGAAAAGTCATTGCATGCAGAGAATTATTAAGAAGCACAAGAAAGGTTCCTATTTTTGAAATAATTAGAAGTGTGTGTAAAAATGGCAATAATATGACACTGTTAATTGAAATAGTATATAAAAGCTTAAAGGCATTGGTAGGTTAGAGACCACGCTGCACAGACTTGATGTCTCAAAAAAAAATCACCAAATCATTCCATTAAAGGGATTCTGCAATTTTAGTGATTATATGTGTACGTGTGAGTACATTATAGTTGGAAAAGAACTTTACATTGGTTGGAGATGGGCATTCTTCAGTAGCTTGAAAAGTAAATGAAAGACTGAAAACCAGTACTAACAAGAAGTAACGGTGTAATGAATTTAAAAACATTAGTATTAAAGTGATAACTGCCTTTTGAAGAGAACTTTTAAAATATATGTAAGTTCCTATCTTTGTACAAAGGCTTCAGTGTGTTCAGTGCACGTTTATTTAACAGTAAAGCTCATTTGAAGGCAGTGGTAGCATTTCTGTAAAGGTATGCAAAATAATTATTCTCACCTGACTTATATTATCATAGTGTGTCTTAAGTCAATTAATAATTTAAAATGTAACAATTAGAAATGTCTAACATTTCTAAACTACCATATTAATTAATAACAAAGTGATCTTCCTAAGAGGTATTTATCATGAAATACAACTTACTTCTCTGTCCAGACGTGGTGGTGTAATAATTTCACTGTAATAGGTCAATTATTTAGATATTACCAGAATTAGAATCATAGTATCATAGAATGGTTTGGGTTGGAAGACACTTTAAAGATCATTGAGTTCCAACCCCTCTGGGGTCCCATGGGCATGGACACCTTCCACTGAACCAGATTGCTCAAAGCCCAACCTGTTCTTGAACACCTCCAGGGAAGAGGCATCCACAACTCCTCTGTCCAACCTGTTCCAGTGTCTCACCAGCCTCTCAGTAAAGAATTTGTTCCTAGTATCTAATCTAAATCTACCTTTTTTCAGTGTAAAACCATTACCCCTTGTCCTATCACTAGACAAGGAAGAGTCCCTTCCGTATTTTTCATGTAGGCCCCCTTTAAGTACTGGGAGTATCAGTTGTGCTGTAAATACTAGTGGAGAAATGGCTTCCCATATCTTGTGAATTCTGTCAGAGCACAGCTTGACAAATTGTTCATCCCTAAAAGTGTGTTAAAAAATCATAATTATGCGTTGACTTGCTGTTTTTTCCTCATTATCTTCCATCTGTTTTGGATATGAGGTAACCTCAAAAATTGATTCGTTGGAATAAAATGCCTTAAAATAACACTGGAAAAAAGGCATGCATATTTAAATGAGTAGGATCAATTATTGACTTTCACTTTCATAGCAGATGATAAGTATCTCTGTACAAACATGTTTTGAAAGTTCTCTTTCTTTGGCTACTCCAGTCTTCAAGTTTCTTTTACAGTGTTTTTTTATAGTTCCCTTGTAGGTAATTGGACACCTAAGATTTAATTAACTATTAATTGAATATTTATCCTTTTCCTCACAAGCTATTTGGTTTTCTCAGTAGCAATTTATGAGCATTTCATGATCTTTAGGATTAGTTCAGAGTTCATTATCTACTAAGTTAATGCTATTAAAATACCCAGTTGTCAAATATGATGCTCTAGAACTGTTATTGGCCATTTTCAAGATTTTGTCATTGTAAACAGATCATTATTTTGGTTTCTAATAATTCCATGAAGACTAGTGTGAAGAACCAAAACATAATTATTTTCTTCCATACTTCCTTCCTCATACATTTTTTTTTCTCTCTCCCTTTGATGTGTTTCATGATTTATTTAGTTGATTGGCTTCTCTCCCTGTCTCTTACAAGGCTGTGTCTATACTGTCTTTGTGTACTGCGACAAGGAATGCCCTGGCACTTTCTGAAGCAGATACGCTGCGGCCACACCGCATTGCCTTTGGCTGCTGGGGTGTTTCTTTGCCCCTGACATATTGTTTGTTTGTTTTATATGTGTGTGTGGTTCCTCAGTTGTAAGCGCCAAAAGTAATACAGTCCACAGCAATGCTGTTCTTGAAACTTGAAGCTAGGGTCATGATAGCTTGCCATCGGCCATGATGTGAAGGCATCCGAGGACACATAGCATGCTGGAACAGTGATGGAATGCCCTAGGCAGAAGGAGCCAATCTTGGCATGGTTTACATCCATGTTCTTTCTCAAGAGCAAACTAACCTTTTGGTCATGCTTTGCCTTTTTCCCAGGAGGAACACGTTGGCCTTCTCCACAATGGAGCCTGAGAATGAGTTAGTTTGGGAATAGAGTGACCATAGAGTGACCATAGTCCACAGAGCAGAGACATCTCAGATTTTGGGGGAATGAAGCCGATGGAAAGACCATTAGCTAGGATAAAACTGATAGGCTATCATCATAGAATTTGTGTTATTTTCAAATCAAGCAAAATGGAAACTTCAGTTTCATCAGTCAAAAAGCTGTTTTACAACATTGGTGATACAAGACAATGTCTTTTTTTTTCATAAATAGATACAAAGACTCACATATTTCTTAATTGGCTTTCAAATGGGATGGTCTAGTCCTAAGTCCCTAAATAACCTTTTTTCCCATATTTGTTCTGTGGCCTCATTTTTGTTATGTTCTGATTTAATGTAAGTGCGTCTAAGTCAGAGCATCTAAGAGATGAGCAGACCCCAATCCTATATAGAGTAGACGCTGTCAGTCCCTTGTTGGCTCTGGATGGACTAGCATTAATCAGCGTTGATGGGACAGCATGCCAGAAAAGGATTGCTCAATATGGAAGATTACTGTAACGTGTTGAGATTTGCTGGTCCCACAGTTGAGGTGGAGTCACTAGCAGTTGGAGATTGACTCTGTGACCCTCTCAGTTTGACATTTAGTCCTAGGTGGGGGATTTCTTCTCCAGATACCACTCTATGAAATTTCTCCTGGCAGTCTTTAAGAACAGTTAAGGGCCTCTCCCATCCATAAATCTGTTTTTGTTGCCTTGGTTCTTCTGCAATTCTCTTTTTAGGCCATTTGCTTTAACAGAAAATAATCTCTAGAAGCACTGATTAAAGCGAAAATGAGAATAAGCAATTTGAACAGGTAGAGAATAATCACAAGATAATATAAATAAGAAAATGAGCAATTTGAACAGGTAGGGAATAATCACACGCCTATAAATAAGAATATGCAATGCAGTGGCAAGAAAACTAAAAAAAGAAAAAGAAGATTATTACAGTATTGTTTATTTGAAGCTCAGAAACTTGTTAGAAAAAATCTGTCACTATTTATAGTACCTTTGATGAAAATTTAAATCTTCCTGGTATTTTGCATGTTGCAACTAAATAGTCATGCATAAATAAAAATAGTAAGTCTTAAGAATGATTACGAGAGCAGATGATCCTGTTGTTCAACTTTACATGAGCAGAAGTGTAGTAGCACCTGATATTTCTTTGAATGAAATGGAAGCTTAGAAATGGTTTTTTACTGTTTCTTGCTTATGCTTTGTCAAGCCATTCCCCTAAAATATATGTCCTTTTGTTATCAGAGACTGGGCTTATCTGAAAAGACTTGTTTGAAGTAAAATATCCACAGAAGGCGGCAGTGGTTGCTTGAGTTCACTTTTAACCAGTGTTGCTGGCTGCTTTTCCACGTCTTCACATCATTCTCATGTGTGTCTTAAATGTGACCATGTGAAGCAAATAGCGTTACTCAGGGCAACTCTTTGGAATCTGGTACATGTTAGTCAAACCCTGGTCAGTTGTAGTGTGGTGGAACAGGGCAGTATTGAAGGAGGGGCTCAAGAAAGCTCACATTTTACCGATTGGGAAAGGATGAGGAAGAAGAGTACAGTGGAGTTCTGTTTGTTTGTTTTTTTTCTATGCCATACAGTGTAACTGCCGTTTGTAGTTTTGCAAGGGTAAGCAAAATTGTGGAGTCCAAGGTCCTACAATAAGAAGCACGTTCGTTACTACTTCCTCAGCAGGCCACATGGCAGCCTCGAGTGGCAGCCTGGCTACTGAGTGTTCACCTCTGGGAAAACTGAATTCAGTTTGTATTGGATTGGCTTAATTACAACTTACATGCATTACAGAAAACAAACACAGAAACGTATTGCCAGGTGATGACGTAGTAAAAAACTCTTAGTTTTAAATATATCTTTATGTGTTTTTGATTATATTTCAAGGATAAGGCACTTTTTTTCTGCCTGACTCCCCTAAGTCAATCTCCTTCTCCGTTTCTTTGCCTGCCCTTCTCTCTTTCCCATTATAAATTTCAGTTGCTTCTTTTAGCCCCAAACCAATGTGTTTTTTTCTGTTTTCATAGCACTAATTTTATGTTAAACCAAGATGAACTAAGTCTAGAGCTTTAAAGCTTGTAAATCCTTAATCGTAGATCATCCTGGGAGAAGTCTCCTGTCCTTTTTCAGCTATTTTTTGATCAATTTGGTTAAAAATCCTTATATTAATAAAGCAAAAAGCAATCTGAAACTGATCATTTGACTCCCTAATAACACAAAATTTAGCAAAGGTATTATTTTTGTCATATGTAAACCCTCTGCATTATGCGTACATTGCTATTGGGTACTGACATAGCAATATGTTGCATACAGTGGACACCAAAATGTTTGACTTGTTTGATACATTAATTTTTTATACTGATAGCTTAGCAGTGACATCAAAAAAATGTTTTCAGGTTGACATTTTCAGACATTTTTATGAGTTCATATATATATATATCTGATGCTGTAAAGTATATCTACTATATTCAGATGCTATAAATTAATAAAAAGAATACTGAAAACTGCAGATATGCAGGAAAGTACAGGGAAGCTCACTAGCTTTTGCATTATAACCAATACACTATTTTGCTTGTAAATTTGTACGACACGGACCAGTGAGGTAATATTCAGCAAGTTAATAGGGATTTTTAACATCCATATTAACAAAAATGTTGAAGAGAAGTGGGGAACTAAGGTAAACATATTGTAAGACCCTTAGAAGGAATGATGGATTGTCACTGCTTGCACAAGGAATGTTCACAATGGCATATGTTCATTAAATTTCACCTGTGTTACCTGTCTCATAAACCTTTTATCTATTTGTTTATTCAATGTTTAATCTTAATTTTGTCTGTGAGTTCCTCATGATTTTCTGCTTTGGCTATTGCGTAACTTTACCCTGGCTGGCATTAATGATCCATTTTAAGAGCTGCTTGCAGACATTTTTGAGTAAGAAAGGTTGAAGAAGGGGTGACAGGAAAAATTTGTAAACTTTTCTCAGGAAAATGTTATAAAGATACCAGCTGTGTTTGCTGTGAAGGCTAGTAGGATTAGAATTTCTGAATTGGTAGATTTGCACGTTGATAATGCATATTAATAATTACTCTTTTCCCCATCATGCTCTTTCCTTGATGCAGATAATTTCTTCAATTTGTGTAACGATTCTTACTTAAACACATTAATTAAACTGATTAAAGAAATACATTAAAAGAAGTCCAGATATATTAAGCGGTGTACTTTGAGATTTGTTAGGGATAATTGTTCCTTTGACTTGGTCCTGAGTCACTGTCCCTCCATGGGATAAAGGACGTTGCTACCTGAATTGCTGGGTCTGCTTCTCAGTGCTGACTTGTTGCAAGACTGAATCAGTGCCTAGTATAGAAAACTTCACCGTGGGACTGACAGAGATTCCTCCAGCCTTGCCACCCTTTTTTCCTGCTTTATGCTGACTGTGTGGAATGGACAGGATGCTGTAGCCAGCTGTGCAACCATACCTGTAGGGGGTTAGCATAAAAGGATATTTTGTTGAGGACTAAAGCTCGAGGTGAAACTAAACTTTTGGTTTATTTGCTTTGATCAGAAATATTAATGCATACACACCTAACTCCTACAGTTCATTCTGCAAAAAAAAAAAGGATAGGTGCTCAGACGTTCTACTGAATTTTTCTTGATCAATTTTCCTTATACAATATTTCTTCTCATAAGAATGATCTTACGTGGTATTGTTAGTAAGGCAGTTTCCTGTTTTTTATCTCAAAGGTCAATGTTCTTCATTGATTCAGTAGGTGAAGTAATCTCTGAGCTGACCATGAATATGGCTGGTAAATAAAATGATTCATAGTAACAGCAAAAATGCACAGTTATTAACAGCCATACTCATTGTTTGATGTTTGTTAATGAGTCCCAACTGATTTAAACTCTTTGTTACTATAAAAATTGTAATATTCAGTGCTAAATACTTTTCATAGGTAATACATGCAAACTATGAACTCCAGTGGAAGTGTAACTGAATTGAAAGCCACTATCCACATTTTCATTTTAATGAATATTCATGTGTACTCCATATTTCTGTTAATACTTGTGTAAGTTTGCACAGAAAAATACGTAACAGGCTATCGTTATGTCTAATTACTAAAAGCAAACCAGTTTACTTTTTATGTCACAACCATTATTGATTTTTGCTTGAATTGTAACATCTTTATAATATTTGACAGTGAAACTTTGATCTTATATTTGGTTTCTTTGCTGTAAATAAATGTGGCTTTGTATTAGAAGTAAAAGATCAAAACGTGACATGGCCATTTAACAGGTTGTTATCTGGCCTGAAGGGCTCATCATAGTTTTTTCTGTAACCACTGGAGAGAGAATGATTTCCAAAGCACTACTCATACCATCTATTTTAGGCTGTGGTCTCACATTCCCATTCATATAAACAGTATCATCCCCAAAAGCAGCAACCCAGCCCTGGTGGCTTTTCTGTGCTGTTCCTAGCTGGTAATTAGGTGAACTTTTGTGTGACAGTGTGATGATTTTGAAACTTGGCCAAGCTAAAAGTAATCTGACCCAAAAAAAAGTTACTTTTAACCCAGGTAAGAATGGAAATTAAATTAGATAGAAAACTCTGAAAAACTGAATCATGAAAGCACTTGAATCTACATTTTTTAAGCATGTTTTGAGTATGAGCTGACTGAATATTTCATTTGCAAGGTACTAGCCAGCATGGTATGTTCTGAGTCATGTATTGCTTGTTTCTCTCTTCAATACATCCACAGAAAAGTGCTGCATGGAACAGTGGCTCTGCCTATGCACAAGTGGGTTTACGTCTGCATGGACTGCCACTGAACAATCAGGGCTCCTGTTTGCAAGTAGTGCTCAGTCCACGCACGTGTACATTGCCAGCACTATCATGTACAACAGTTTAGGTTCAAAAAATGGGAGTAGAGCCCTTTTTTAGATAAATTCCTCCGTAAGAAGGTGGCAGTAGTTCTGAAAGGGAGATTTTTGTAGATAACAATTAAGTAGCTCAGTCCCTTAATTAATTTGCTTTTCATGGTTGTATTAGCGGGTTAGACAATCTTAAGTAAGCTTGTATGAGTGAGAATTTAAATGATTGAAAGAAAGAATTACCTGAGTTAAAATTACCTGGGTTTGCCAGAAATGACCCAGGTGATAAACATTACAGGAAAGTGCATGGTGCCTGGGGTATCTAAAGCACCCACAGACAAGATTCCTCCTTAGCTTTGTTTATAGCAGCAGCGGAAGAAACAGATCTTAGTTTCATTGAACTGCTGGATCTCACTGTTTCACTGTCAAGTTCATGAGTTCTTTTTGTTTATAAAAACACTGCACAAAATTAGATTTGGTATTCATGCAAATATATGTATTTCTTAGACTGTGAAGGAGTCCCACCTACATAGTTTATGGAACCTCAAAATGAATGTTGCAGATACTGATGTCAGAGGGAAAAGAAAATTTATCATTTCTCTGTAATTGAATTTCTCTGTGTCCCCCACTTGGAACTTTGGACTGCACAAAATGTAGATCACATAATCAGTGTTTCATTGCTCGGGCAACAGCTCTGTCAATGCCTGTGTGGTCCATGCAGTGTGCTTGGTGGTAGGTGGAGCGCAGTGAGAATCCAGTGAAGCCTGTTCATATGCATGCATCTCTCTTTGTGAAGTGTAAATGCAGAGGAAGAACGTTACGCTTTGGTTGTCTTTATCTTAATGAATTTAATCCAGAATCACAGCTTCAGAAACTGTAAGCATATCAGAAAGTATCTTAGAAAATAAGTGTGCTGCTACAAACCCACTCTAAATGGTTCTACTTCCTCTGTATTGTCTTCAGCACTCAGACCAGCTCTGTTTCTGGCAAGCAGGGAATATATATATGTCAAACATATTGTTTTGAAATACAAATACCCATAATGTTTAGCCCTTGTTTTGTGAAAGTTGATTTGTACCACAGTGCTACCTCTGGTGGAAGCAGGCAGCCTCAGCTTGAGTTGAGACCTTGAGATACAGCTGTCATCACAAATCTTCACCTGGCTCTCTGCAAGGGTAGCTAGTGGATTTCTGAGATTTAAGCCTGTGAATTTTAAGTTTCTTATGCTATGTGGCTACATTTGAATAAAAAAAAATAAATAAATCACAGCCATCTCTTCCATTTTTACTTTTAGTATGGCCAAGTGACCTATTCTTTGCAAATTAAAAAAAAAGTCTTAAAAGAAGTGCTTGGGCCTTCTGTAAAACTGCTGTCATACCCTGAATCTAAAGCAAAAGGCATAATTTCTCACCAGAGGTAGGAATACAATATAAAACTCAGAATAGATTTTTGGCTGCTTTCCTTCCATTTTATGTATTATTCCTTAAGGTCTGTCTCTGAATCTAGCACATTTTTATATACCTGTAGGTAGCACTGAAAATTAATGGCAGTCTTTCAGTTGAATTTAATGGGGTCTGCCGTATTTTATCAGATCTCAGTTGTGAGACGGGCCACGTGCACAAGGAAATGGGAAGACCTCTGTTTCTGTCTGGGTGAGTTGCTTAGCAGATAGTCTGCTGCTGCCAGCAGCCTGTGGCTTCCCTTTGCATCGTGGAGGGTGGAGGCATCCAGCGTAGAGATAATTGATCACACCAAGATTACAGTGTTTGCCACTAAAATTAGCATCTACCTACACTTGTCACACCGGCGTGTTTTATAAAAGGCAGCTATTTCCTATGTGTATTTTACTTTCGCCTTTCAGAGAGATGCTTGCTGTAGCATTTTTTCCACTCATCCTTTTGATGAGTTCAGGTGGCTGAAAATGCAGTTCTTGAGTCCAGAAAATGGAGATTAAAAAAAAAAGAAAAGAAAACAAAACCAAAACCAAACACCTGTGGCAACTTTCCACCTTAAGTAATCTTCCTTCCTTCCTTCCTTGAAAAGCCTTGGCTTTTGAGCCATGTAAAACACACACTGCATCTCAGTAGACCTCAGTTGCCTTCAAGAGGACTCTTTGGGGACAGAGTTAGCTATTTATGTGCTTTTTTTTTTTTTGTGGCCATATATATTAAACTCTTTAGGACAGGGTTTAGCCTCGTGTGGTGTCTTGCACAGCACCAAGCAATAGAGTTGTGAGCCGTGTGACAGCTGTAGGCGAAAAGTTCACCATCTGATCCCATGCAAGTGCCAGCTACTCTTGTATCTGTTTTGCTCCCATGGTGATTGCAGCTTTAGAATCTGCTTCCTCCACACCCCTTGGATCAAAACAAACCTTCTTCTTTAGTTTTAAGGTATGTTATGAAGCACATATATTAGATACAGGTTTTGAATAGAAAGTCATGCTGAACTCTGGCTAGTTGGAGAAATTTCTTTTGATGTTTTAGGTGTGAATTGCCTATATGCTGACAGACTTTGGTGCTTCTTTAAAGTCTCCTGTATATTGAGCAGGCAGGTGGTTTAGAGGTGTACCCCTGTGGCTCAGTTTTGTTTAGCAAAGGTTGGTGGCAAGATCCAGTTGTCACTTAGAACGGCAATGAGTTATAGGAGCTTCTGCAGTTTGTTGTTGTGAAGGAGACTTTGGAAGCACACATTCCACATTTCCCTGTGTATCCTTCCTCCCCTGTCGTTTCAACATGGCTCAGATGGGGTGAGCAGCAGATGGTTGTGCGGTTCCTGGATGCCATGAGGTCTGTGAGAACTGGTGGAGTCCTCACCTCCGGCTGTGGTGACCTCTGGGACTGTCCCTGTGGTGTAGAAGAGATAGTCTAGGTTTTAGGAGAGGTAACAAAAATAAGGTATATAAACAGAAGACTCTAATGATATTTTATTGGTTCTAAATTAGAAAAGATCTGGCTACTGTTTATCTGCAATGCTATATAGGCTTAAAATTGTTTTCACATTTTTCTGGTTGGTATTTTGTGTACTGAATACAGATGAGCACGCACACACACATACAATCTACAGATCTATTCATGATTATCATCTATTGTTCTTCGCTAATGTTTTTTCCCTTTGGTGTCAGACAGGTGTGCACATGCATTAACTACGGGCGCATGTGCCTTTACCTGATTCTTTTGGTAGTACAGTATTTCTGAAGGTCAGCCCTTTATGTTTACATTTGATGGTGTGACAATGCTGAGGTTTGCTTAAGGGTGGTAATGAGCAACCTACGTGCTAAAATTTCTTATCCCTTGCTTTCCAAGTAGTGGTGCAATAATTGAAAACATGCTTTAGTAGGCTCTTAGAACTTGATTACAAAAACTGTAATTTTGCTAGATTCTTCTGTGCTAATGTCAAGGATGTTCATGCTGCCAGTTTATAAATGGAGAAAATACTGACCTATAAATACTGTAATACTGAGCAGCAGTTCAGTTGCTTTTGTGTCCTGTAGACAGACAGCCTTGTTTGGTGAGATTTGGAATTTAACATGCAGATTATCAGGCCAAACGTCCTCTGTTCATCAGACAGACCCTCATTTTATATAGTAGGGATTAGTGCAGTTAAATTGTATTTTGAAATGGTCATTTCAGCCCCCTATCTGATTAGGGCTGGTTGCTGATTTAGAGGATTTTACTTTGTCTCCCTGCCATATTCTTGTCCATCTGAAAGCATATTTGCTTTACTTCTCGTGGCTGGCTACATAATAGCGGTATAGGGACTATATTACACTTCCCAGTCTGTCGATTTAGAGGACTGGGCAAGAGCGTAACAAACCAGCATTGCTTCAACTCCCTGTCTCCAAGGTAAGGCTAATCAGCTGTTGTTGAAAACAGCAATCGAGGATTGCTTTCTCCCTCTTACTTGTTTTTTAACTTCTTGGTGCCAGATGCTTCAGTGCAAGCAGTGCCAGGAAAAGACTTGCACTCCCTGGATTAGTAGTGTCACTTTTGCACAAAGATATTTCAATATTGGTTTTGCCCCAATCCAGTAATGAGTCTGATGTGGTAGTTAGGACTCCAGACGTCCTGCTTTCTGTCTCTAGGCTGGAGTTTAACTTATTTTGTGTTTCTAACATCTTCTCACATGTTGTGACAGTTTTTTGCATTTCATTATTAAAGAAGTTTAAGCATCTTTTCTGGTTCAAATCCTGTGCCTTAACAGCTCGTTAGGTTAGCTGCCATCCTTTTGGCTGAACAGAAACAAGATAGGATTTCATCCAGACCCTGCCAGTGGTCTTTTATAGCCTTTGTGAATATCTGACCACATACACTTCACAGGTTTAATATAAGTAAAAATTGGGGGCGGGGGGGAGGTAAAGGGGGGAGACTTTCTAACAGCCCTTCTACTCTTCAAAGTAAAAACATTTTCTCTACATGTGTGTGCTTTCCTGTGAAAGCTGATAGCTTTTTACTTTAAACATGGAAAACATAGCCCTTGTGGATCTCAAGACTGCACAGTCTGAACATTGACTAAAGTATTCTTCAAAAAGCCACATGGGATTTATTACTGCCAATTTACAGCTGGAGATCCTTTAGTTGGTGGCAGTACTTTCACCCTGGTTGAGAACACAGATTCTGAGCCTTGTGCTCCTTTTCACTAGTGCACACCCTGCCACAGCTGAAATCGGCAGATTCAGCCTCTTAGCTGATTAGAGTTGGTGTAAAGTTTTTTGGTTTGTATTAAACATCTGTTCTGTTCAGAGATGTGAGTGAAAAATAATCACAAAGCATGTAGCTTACATTCAATAGTTTTGTTGGACTGTTTCTGCAACTATACACGACGCAATACAAAATACATGGTTTGTTCAGCAGGATGCACTGAAGGTTATGGCATGGGGTTAATGTTTGATTTCTGTTCTCAGACCTGTAGCAGCCTACTGTATAACTGTAAGGTAATCACTTCCTTGCTCGGTGCCTGATTTGTTCTTTCAGTAAGATGTGAAGAATGACAGTTAGTACCTCTGCTATGTATTTTGAGACCTATTAAAGGCTTGAAGAAATTGCAGAAGACATGAATGGTGTGGCTCTGATGGGGAGGTTGTTAGTACAGAGTTAAAATGGAAATTTACTGAAAAAGCAATAAAGTTAGCAAATGTTTGCAAAGATAATTTGAACTTTTAAAAGCTAGTCGTATTTGCATAAATATGTGTATATATGCACATACACATGAAATACATGTAACATGAGTATATAAACAAATGAGGTAAAGCTACAGCACTTTATGCTTCAGCGTACTAATGGTGTTGGCTGGCACTGTGTTTGAAAGTGAAGTAGTAGTTTTGAATCTCTGCCTGTTTAAGCCCTCTGTGGAATTTTGAGAGACTGGAAAACTCATTGTAGTGTTTATTATCACTTGTTCAAGTGTTCAGGTTCTCACATTGAGTTTTGGTTTCTACAGAAGCAGAGAGGGATCAAGTTGGGCAGATGAGCCTCCACCCAGTGTAATACAGAACTGAACTTTTGTGACTGTCTTCTGAGTGGTTGCTTGGCCCTCCATCCTTTACGATTCATGAGTATTAGCTCAGAGCACAGACTTGTGCAGAATTTTGTTCTTTCTCTACTAATTTAATTTATTATTACTTACTTTTTATGCAGTAGTAACACACACAAACAAACCAGCCTTGGACCGTGCTGTGGTGGAAATTGTAGAATATAGTAAATGGCAGCATCCACCTTTTAGAGTTTTTACCCTAAAAAAACCCTTCAAGATCCTTCAAACATGCTGCATTTACGTAAAAGCCTCTGATACCAGGCAGAAATGGATAGATGTCCTGTAGTGCTCTGATCATTGTATAATTTACCACAGAAATATATACTTCTACTCAATCAGAAATTTACTGTGTGATTATATGTGTTTAGTTTCCTTTAGACCAAAACAAAAATATTAGATTAGGGTAAAAAAGCAAAAGCTTGAGAGAGAATGCTGAATTGAACAAGACCTTTATTTGTCCAAAACAATAAGAAGTCCGAAAGTCATATGTCTTCAAAGAGAAGGTTTGAGTGGATGGTTGACTGCTAGAGTGGTCTTCATCCCTTATTCTACGTTTATAACTTCTAAGTCATTAAAAGTTCCTGTCAGCCATGTTATTAAAAACAAATCTGAAGTCTGTTGTGGTTCTTTAATGTAATGCTCCTGTTTTAAAATAAATTTTCCTCAAGTTTACTCCTGATAATAAATAATTATATTTTTTTGTGAAAATGTTTGTGATGACAATCACAAAACAATTGTGGATGCTGGAATTAATTATTAAGCATAAAACAGAGGGTACTATAACTGACAACTTTGCCTTAAAGCAGGCAAATTATAGATTTCTCTGCTAGGAGACAGGTAAAGATAGAGCACCTGGAGAAAAAAAAAAAAAAAAAAAAAAGGAGAGAAATTCAGTTAGCCCTGTAACTGTAAGAAACCTATAACTAGAAAAATATGTCCACAAAACCATTGGTTCCAAGTCAGTTCACTTACCTGCTGGTTGCACACAATCACAGTTCACTTCTCCATGTGCAGTGACTCATAGATATGTTCTTGGAATTCTGCTAAAAAATTCTGAAGTGTAACAGTCTTAAAAGAGGGAGATCATCTTTATCTGAAAGAAGATTATTTGATGTTGTTTACTCCAATTTAGTATTTGGTGTTGGTCTAGAAGTAAATTTTACTGGGTAAAGGTCAACATTGCACAACTGAATCTCATGCATAAACACAGTTGAGGCTGTATAGGTTTTGTTCTCACCAGTGCAGTTCATCATCGTGTGATCATTGTGGTTATCTGAAGAAAAGGAGAAAAACCACTTGGGACTACACCTCTGCCTTTTGGGTTATCGTATACAATGCATGAATTTCACATCTTTTATCAATGCATTGTACTCCCAAGCATCACATAGATTCATTGGTACATCTCCAGACTCATTCTGTAGTACGCATGCTATAGGAAGTATTACAGAAATGCAAGTTTCAGTTAACTTAGAGAAGTCTCTATAGGAGTGCAAATGGATATGAAAGTTCAGTAGAGACAAGCCCAAGCAGTGTGCATGTTAGTTTTGGGCTATGATAATATTTTTTGGTAAAAGATTACTATGCTACTACTCGTCTAAGCGTGTACATGAGAACTTCACGGGGAAGAAAAGAAGATTCCGAGTAAAGGAGGAAATTGTATAAATATCAAGAGCTTCAAAACATACTAAAAGTTAAACTGTGTATTATTTTTAATAATTTGAAAAAGAGTATCTTTTTGCTGATGCATTTTATAGTGTAACACTTAGAGACTTTTGTTCTTTGTATGCAGGTATATGTCTCGAGTCCATGGTATGCATCCAAAAGAAACCACACGTCAGCTGAGTTTAGCAGTCAAGGATGGTCTTATTGTTGAAACCCTGACGGTGGGGTGTAAAGGGTCAAAAGCTGGTATTGAACAAGAAGGATATTGGTTGCCAGGAGATGAGATTGTGAGTATAAAATCTTTGAGAAAATAAATCACAATTTCTCGTATCTTAGCATGAAACTTGTTTTAATTTCTGTTTAAAGTTATTTATAGATGCTGTGTTGGTGCTTGTGAACAGGGAAATAATGCACTCTAAACGTTTTTAACCTTTTCTATTCCATAGAAGCTCGCTCTTCTCGAATTCTGAGTTTTCTGCTACGAAACATTGGCAAAGTCCTTTGCTCAGTCTTGCCTCACTTTTATGTAGTATTCTGTTCTACAGCTGTACAAGAAGACAGTAAATATTGGTATTACTTGAAATCCTCAGACATCCTCAAATCCCAAAGATGGTATCTTTTAAAACATAAAAAGAAGACAAGAATTTTTGATTAATTTAGCTTTAATCTGAATCTGAGGAAGGAAGAACTCCTTTCCCTTTCAGAAGTGCAATGAGAAGTTTTAAATTTTTATACAAACACACAGGAAAAGATGTGCTTTACAGATATTTATGAACACAAGGACACCCAGTTAGGAAAGATTTTCGTAGCAAATTAGTTACAGGCATCCATACATTGTTCCACTGGATATGTAAAATTGATATTTACATCAAATTAAACAGGTTGAAAGTTATGTGAAGAGAATAAAAGCATATTTTCTCTGTTCCTCCGCAGCTGTGATGAAATGCACTCACAAAGTTAACTGAGAATAGCAAGGGAAAAGCTTGCGCAATGGCTTTGCCTTGTTCAGAATCCCAGTCTCTATCTGCAAGACCACATTTTTGTAATTAAATAAAAAAGAGTTTGGCAAAGCTTTAAAATACTTGAACTAGGAACTGTTGCTTTGGAATATAAATTGCATTAAATACTGGTAAAATGTATAGCATTGTCTCAGCCATAGATAATAATTTAAATTTTGAGGAAAAGCAGAAAAGCTCTACAGGAAAATAAATTCTAAAACCCACCAAAATACTCATTACATTATTGCAGTCATCAATAAGACCCTGAAAGTGAAACAACAGATTACTTTTTGTTTTATAAGTGAGAGAAATAGGGGTAACAAGCAGTATCCATAATAGAAAACATTATGGTTAAAATTATCCCAGTTACCCTAATATAAGGTATTGAAATACGTACTTAATGTATATGATGTCACTTTTTAAGTTTCCTATTCTAATTTCATTAGAAACCCTCAAGGGAGCCTTTAAAGGGTATGTAGCTTTGTTTTTATTATTCTACCTGTGAGTAAACGTTTCAAAATTACCTCTTACAAAATTCGCTCTTTCGGGTACTTCTTATGTCAGTTTTAGCAGCTTAGAGGTGACGTTAACTGTGCAGACTCAACGTGACAAAGAGCCTGAGATGTGTGGCTATCTCAAGTATTCAGTGCCTTTGTTTTCTCTGTTGCTAAGAGAAAAAATGCCTCACAATAGCCATTTCTTAAAGGGTCATTTAAAAAATTCTACTTATTAGCCACATTTGTCTAACAAAACTTGTAAAATAACCAGCATGTAAATTCCCAGGTAGTCATTAAAATTATGTCATTATTTTATCTCAGAATGAAGAATTCTTTTTGACTTGACTGAAGATGCTACTTAAGTCACAGTATGAATAGCCCTTTGGTTAGAAGTATTGACTGTATTTTCAGCATGACCGCTAATCACTGACTCATTGTGCTGTGTCCGTATGTCTGATAACCCATCACAGTTGCTCAGGACACCAATGTGCACTTGGCTTGACAGTTTTATGCAAAAATAGGAATCAGCTTCTGATCCAGGCCATGTTTCAGCAGTACCCAACCTCCCAACTTCTTGATCCTAATACTGAATGAAAACGCTGCAGGAGCAAGACACATTGACTTGGCATAAAGTAATTCTCTTTGTTCTTTTATTCAAAAACTACTAATGAGTAACAAAGTGTCATTGTCATCACTTGACATCAGATCAAGTGTTTTCCATTCTTCAACAATTGGTGCAAAACCATGAAGTTTGGTATGTTCTGTACATTGGACACACTGGATAGTTTTACGGATGCTTTGTCTGCACTTGATCAAGATGCAGTATGTAGTTCTTTGTAATTCAGTACTGCTCAGATCTGGTACTAATGACTGTTGAACCGTGAGCTCAAGTTACATCTCAGTGAGGACAAACACACAGACGTCTTTTCAGAGATTCACTTGTAGGAGGTAGGACTCTATGAAATAGGGCTGTTAATGTTGGAGCAGGGCTTTCAGGCTCATCAAACTTCAGCACTTACAGACAGACCCTTGACCCAATTGTCAAACTCAGTTTGACTGGTACTACAGCAAAACTGGAAAGCTTGTAACGAGAAAGAGAAAGACTTGAGAAATGATCCACCATCTGTAGTCATCGGTACAAAAATGCCCTTGGATTTTAGCTTGTTTTCTGGCACCACAGTGGAAGTCAGTAAGGACAAGCTGTTTCAAGGAGTCAGCAAAGGGTCACATTCCTGTTGTGCCTCCTCCCATTTTTTGAGCATTTGCTTAATTTTTGAAGTTCTGGATCTAAAAGTTATCATTTTAAATCCATATTCAAGTAAATAAATTACTGGCCTGAGCCACAGAACTACTGAGCACCTATATCTGTTACTTACATAGGTGCCTGAGCAGAGGCTGCCACAAAGCCTAAAAGTACTGCTTTTAATGATGACTGGACTGATTAATAAATGGTAGCAATAATTAAAAGCATACCTATTATGAAAACACAAAAAACTGGAAAACTGGAAGAAAGAATGATCAGATTTAAAATAGTATAAAATTGTTCTCTTTTTCTCTTAGATGTGTGTGGGAGAAATATTTTTAGATAAGTTACTAAATTTATAATATGGAGTCAGTTGCCAAACATACTATATCCCAACTGATATTTAAGGGTTAGTACCTGTATAAAAACTTTGCTGCAAAAATTCTACCTCCAGGGCTTGTGCAGGTATTCATTTTGTTTGCTCATTTACCATCTATACAGATGTTCTCGTCTTACAGGCTTTCTCATCTTGCAGATGATTAATGGATTTGACAAAATAAATGAGGGAAGAAATTATTTTCCATAAACATCCAGAATTTTAGTTAGGAATTTTGCATTTTCAGTGTTTGTCAATGCCATTATTATGTAATTCAACAAAATCTCTGCAGCTTCTTGCCTTGCAAGGGAAATAGCAGTTCTGAAATCTGGTAATGGAAGTTCAGTTTTTCTTTCTAAAAGCTTTATTTTTATTTCTCATGGAACGTGTGGACTTTGGAAATATTATTTATTATTAACATAAAATAAATTATCTCCTTGCTCTTCTGGTTTAGAAAAACACTTGCAAATCAGTGTTGTAACTATGTTTTCAATACAGTCAATAGAAAGGAAATGTAGTTCTTAAAGTAAAGAATCATGCATCACCTTATTTATTAATTTCTATTTTCAGTTATACTATAGTTTTTATGTACCTCTATCTGTGTAAAGTAATGGTGAGTCTAATCCTAATGAAAGAAGTCAAATCAAATTAAAGTACCAATGCCATTTAGCTTCCAGTTCTTGGAATTAGTTTGTGCTAGTCATTTACTTATTTTGTGATTTTTCTACAGACAGTGGGCACAGGGCTATTTTGAGCGTTTAATGTGTGTGATTTAAGTCAGAAAACTGCACTGACCCAGTGAGAGGCATAATTTCAAATTACACGTGTCCATAAGGCCAAACGATATTGTGCTTTTCTAAAATGCAGATGTGTTAATTACATGAGTTCATTGTTTGCATCTGAATGTAACATATCTCATAGCACGGCTGTGGTTTAACAGTGGCCAAATTCTCTACTGAGATATGAAGAGTGAGGCTTCACATTTACTTAAGGCACTTCGAGCTATTTCTCT
The DNA here is from genome assembly GCA_013400055.1 of Nycticryphes semicollaris. NCBI lineage: Eukaryota > Metazoa > Chordata > Aves > Charadriiformes > Rostratulidae > Nycticryphes > Nycticryphes semicollaris. Next base: position 374,210 of record VXBJ01004145.1, read on the forward strand.
CCAAATATATAAGGTGATTATGTTTTCAAGAAGCCACTTTTCTGCAGAGTTCTATTATCTGATCATTTAATTGATTGCTTATAGAAAGAGCCAGCGATGTTTTTGGCTAGTTAAGTCTGACTTTGGGGTTTAGTTGCAGTCATTGTCCTGTGCATTTAGTCCTCTCCATATCTAAATTATTGCTTCTCCAATTCTTCCCTCTAAAGATGTTTTGGTTAAGTGGAGAGCACACTGTTTGGAGAGGCAGTTTGCTTGCTCTCCTGTTTTCAGAAAACATTAGAAGTAGAACGTACTTTTCCCCAACAGAGTCATGTATTCCTAACTTGCTATGTCATTACTGGGGATTTTCTGATATTTTATATCTAGAAATTGATGGTGCTTGCTCAAAGGGACTTTAGATACTTTCAATTCTCAAGGCTGCCTAAATAATCAGTCCCCTCATTCTGTCTGCTTTCTCATAATTTTAACTTCTGCTGTAGCACACTGCCAGCTCTGTGAGTTTTGAAGGTGGTTTTGTTAACCCTAGTGACCTTAGGCTCACACCCAGTGATTATTGTGATTTGATGTATTGCAGTTTCCATTTCACCAGGATCAATCTATGAGAAAAGAGTATTTTGGCTGTTACATTTGTCTTAATCTAAATTGTTTTAGATTGCGCAAAGGCTGGCTTTCTTACTTGCCATGCTTAATTGCTTTTGTAATTATATTGATCTTTCCAGGCTAGGTCAGTACTGGTAGACAATTTTTTGAACTGGCTATGTCATCTTGAGTCTCCATAAATATGAAGATAATTGGAAAAAGTTAAGAAAGGTCACTGTTAGGGTTTGAAACTTTTCTGTACATAAAATACAGTTTGAATTAAAAAAAGAAACCCAAACCTCAAACCACAAACAACCTACATAGCTAGCAGTGTTTGCTAGCAAGCTAGGGTCTTCTAACTAGCTGGGTTGAGGAGTGGTTTAAATCTACACCCCATTCATTTCAGTTAGAAGCAGAAGGATAATATGAAACAGCAGAAGTGGCAACCAATACCTCCATCATGAAAGCTCTTACAACTAGAGAGCACAAAGGAGAAGAGCATGTCAACACCCAACACCAAATGCAGAACAATTTCCTCCAGCGCTTAAAAACATTCTCCATTTGCCTTATCCATCCGTATTGCCTTTAATCTGAAGTTCTATGTGAATTCACTGATCCAAAGCCCACTACACCCAAAGCATGATAGTTACTATTTGTCACATGTTGTAACAAATTGAGGACTTTCCTAGACTGGAACATTCCACATAGATTCCTAGTTGTTGTGAAAGTAACAGTGTTCTTTACGTTTGGTGATTCACTGATGTGAAGAGTTAATGAATGACCCTATGGAAGAGAAAAGTTCAGACTGGTTTCCATCTCTTATTGCACATGTCAGTGAGAGTACCAGAAGGCTTTGAGGGTCAGGCCACTTACCAGTCTGGTGACACAAGAGTTTCTGGAACTCTTTGAATCTTTCTTTGCTGTTTATCTTTCCATCCTCTAAGGTCCCATCATTCAGAGCTTATTTTGCCAAGAGACTCCCACCATATCACTCCACTGTGTGCTAGAAGCAATGATTTTTTCTTGCAAATTATTATCACAAAGTGCACTAGTATAAAATTCTGTTTATTAATGATGCAAGAATTAGTGTCCATTGGTGGGTGTAATATCCTCTTGTGGTTTTGTGAAAGTTCAAAAAAGTGGTTTTTCAAATTGCCAAATCAAAGCATAAATGATTTTCTCCTTGAGAAGCAAATTAGAATTCTGAACTCCCACCTCATGGATGAGAAATTCTTGCTGTATTAAAGCCAAGACCCTCCTTCATATTTGGATTAAGGCTATTAGCATGCAGCTCATGAGAATGGCCTCCCTGCCGTTCCAGTGGCTCTTCCTGTCTCCAGGTGGGTTAAGAATCATTAACAATTCTCTGCATTCCATTTCCAATCTTGTTCTTCTTTTCCTATTTGCTCACAAGTATTTCTTCCCTCGCCTCTGTTCATCCTTATTTTTCATCCCCTAAAAAAAAAAACTCATGCTACTTTGAGGGATCTTCATATTACCAAATATTACACTAGTAGAGACCATCTTACTGCATACATAAGAGATGATGCTTCTTTTAAACTGGCAAAACAACCTCATCAGCATTTTCACTTACCTCTCCCAGCTTTGCCAACTTGACTTTTAAAAAAATCAGTCAATGTAATGCTGTTTACTTCTTTGAGGCTTTCACTCACTGTTCTAGAGTTGAGGTACTGATGATGTTGTTCACAGATTTCACAAAATGTTTTTTTCTGATTGAAAGGGTGTTCAAAGAATGATAATTTACTTACAGGCTTGGAGTGAACTAGTCGAACAAGTCTGAACTAGTCTAAATCCCATCATGGGATTTAAATTATGCTAATGAACCAGATGACATAGATCAGTCCAGCTTGAGTTTGTTCTGAAAATATGCATCTTGTTTTTTTCCCACCTCTTGTGTGCCAACCCTGACCTAGTAGAGTACTTTTTATTAACTTTGTGGTTTCAGAATGCTCTGCATCTCTGGCAACTGTTTTGAACCTTTTAATGTTATGTCAATCTGGTCACTGAATAAGAGTTCATTAAAGCTGATGAACTTATTAATATTCATGCTTCATTCACAATAAATGCAGCCCTCATGCCTTTATATCACTGACAGCTGAAACAGTACCAGCCACACCTGCAACACAGGGGACATGGACAAGAAGTCGGAGATGTAAGCGAAGTGTGTAGGAGGTTCTGCTGTTGGTTCAGATAAAATGTTTTTCTGTGTGTAGAGATATCAGCCTAGAAAAACACGACGAATTTCCATGGAGAATATAAGGCTAGAAAAGCAATGTAAACACATTTTAAGAAAAGGGGAGGGAGACCCCTTCTGTGCACAGTTCTTGGAAGGAAACTTGGAACTACAGGCAAAGAGGTGATTTCTTTCTGGTCTGGATTCATTCTCTTTCTAGGGGAACAAAACCTTCACATACATAATGTGGAAATAAAAGGCATTACACCTAATAAATACTTCACTCCATCTCTGATTTATCTCCCTAATGAAAATAGCCTACAGACCTCCTTTTGGCTCAACCTAAGTAAAAAATGGTGACATTAATAGCAGAAGCAGATCCAATTTCTGAGGAGATATGTTGAAAGTTTCTGTTAACCTTGAACTCACTTGGAACGTGAAGAAAGAAAAAAATATTTTCATTTGAAATTATTTTCTATTTGCAATATCCTGGAGGAGAATATTTGTATTGTCTCACCTCAGATAATGTAAACTACTGCAACCTAAACATGATCTTCTTGGGAGGCAACTGAGATTTATTCATTGCTTCAGGAACAGAGCTCATAGGCTGAGGAGATAAGTGTGACAGGGATTTTAGCAGTCATTCTGGCTGCTGGCACGCCACTACGCTTCTTGAAAAAAACTACACTTCTTTAGCCCTTGGAGCTAGAACCTGGCTCAATACCTATCACCCTGAATTGTCCAGAACACACCTACAAGGTGGGAGAGTGAATAAAAACCTACCTGTCTTGGCAGGCATTCAGAGAAGGCATTGGCAATTTCTGCCATAAACAGAAGACTTCTAAGACAAACTGGAAATAAATCAATTAGAGGAATTTAGGCTTGCGGATTAAAGTCAGTGAAAGACAATCGAAAGTGTTCTGAGAGGCCGTGGAATTCACTGCAGAACCCGAGTCTTCTTGCATCAGTGCCTCAGAAGAGGAAGCAGTTATCGGTGAAGAAAATGGAAATGGGTTATCAGGAGCCTAGAAGTATGTCTGTGTTTAATACGTACTCTGAAGAAGAAGATTTTGGTCCGTCTCCTGACTAATGGTTTTATGTTGATTCTTTTCGGAATAAAACTGATTTCTTAAATGAGAGAAATTAAAAATAATGTGAAAAAAACCCCAAACAGTTAATTGCTGAGATTATAAAAATCATGGCCACAATAAATAAATTTTTAAAGTACTTGAAATTAAGCAAGGTGTCAAGGTAGTTTTGAGGACATACGAACTCATAATTGCTTTGCATTTCTTTGTGATAAAATATGGGTAATGAATGCCTATGAAGTATCCTACAGAGTCAGTTTATGGAAATCTGTTTTAAAGATGAAGTCTGGGTCATCAAAGGAAAGAATCTATAAAGACAACTGATTTGCAATGGACAGATTATCCTGTCTGTAAAAGCACACATCATTGTAGCTACCTGCTGGGGTAGTTTTCTAGAAAAGGAAGGAGAAGATAAAGTGAAACAATTTTCATAAAGGGATTCTAGCTGCTGAACTCTTTTTGGCTTTGAAGGAGAGGTGGATGCTTGTTTATTTGCTGAGCACTTTTGATGAGCAAAAGCAGTAGGAAAAAAATAGATGCAAAACAGGAGGAAACATATCTAGGAAACTACTGGGGAGAAAATAAGCTTATTTTGATGCTGAATTTACTCTAATGCATTGCTCTAACATTAAATGTAAAACATGAGATGATCCAAGAAACTTTATCATTGCAAAGCAATCATCCTGATCAAATATGAATCCTGACAGCAATGATAAAAGGGAAATACTGCATCTAACAGCCAGCTTACCATTTACCTGCAGCAAAGATGGAGTGAGTCCTCTGGGCCATCAAGGAATTGATCATACCTTCCTCACTTTGGAGCCTAACCTGTCATTCTGATGAAAAGACAAAAGCAGATTCAGTGGGCTACTGAAAGCACATTTACAGGAAGATTCAAGCTTGCTGAGTACTAGATGGAGCCAGGGATGTTGTGGCATGACGAGAAGGCTGACCCAAAGGGCAGGAGGAGGACTGCCCTCACAGCAGGGTAGGACCTGTGGCGAAAAACATACACAGTATTCCCACTGTGTTTGAAAACCTACTGGGAATGGTGTTCCATGACACACTGTGTTCGTTTGACCCAGGTAGTATTCGATGTGTGCTGGTGTCTGAGAGAAAACCAATACATCTGCCAGAAATCCGTGCTAAGCTGAAGACTGTTTTACTAGCTACTGTACCCAAAGAGACACAGCCTAGGAAAAGAGGCCAGTGAACACTTACAAGGGGTACATACTAGTTTCTTACAACTGCTCTGTTCTGAGCCTGTTTTACATTGCCTTTTGTGTGGGACATAGATTCTGATATTCATGCTTTGAGAGAAGCATTGTTGAACAGACAAATCATTCAAGTGCACAGTAGCTGTTTACAGCAGAGCTATAAGTAAGAAGCATTTCCTTTAGGTTTTGTGCCATAGGTAGTGCGTCCCCACAGTGGTTTGTTATGTTTGTTGAGTCATAAGGACTGCAAAATCACTGCAATGTTTTAACAGTTATCTATAGTAAAGCTCATGTCTAACCGAGAAAGCTTTGATGGGAACAGATGCTTTTTGAAAAAGACAGAAAGGTACTGATTGATTAAGAACGGAGAATGTGTTTAGAATGAAATAGATGATGCGTTGTTTAATGTGGATGGGGGCATAGGTTGCTGCAGCACATTCTGAGACCTCTTAAGGAGAGGACTCAGCAGAGAAGAGTGATGGTGTGGTAGATACACCCATGCTAGAATGCAGTAGCAGCACTTCTTGTTATAATAAAGGCTTTTCATTTATAGCAGAAAGTTTGAAATATAAAAGATTAAGTGCAGAAGATAAGAATTACTTTCCCACTGCAGACGATGATGGATGCAGGTTGCAAAATGAAAAATGTGGAAAAAGGAATGTGTAATTCTTGTGGGAGGCTTTTCTTTCAGTGTGTCTGCCCACTTGGTATGTATTGGTGGTCAACTCTGTTGAGTTCTAGTGAAGAGTTACTGAAAGCCAAAAAAGAAGCCTTAACAGCAGAATCTGAGATTTTAAAAGCTTCTGTCATAGCTGAAAGTGGGAAAGTTAAAAGAACTCCGATGTTAAAGCTGATGGAAGTGCAGAGAAGTAAGTGTTCCTTATAGCTGTTCCTGAATCCTAAAATACCAGAATTCAGAACATTTGCCTCAGAAATTATATTTTCAAATTGGGCATGACCTATTGTGAGAATCTGACAGAAAAACAAGATGTCTCATTAGATGTCAAAGAAATGTGAATCTGAGAAGTGGTAGGAACCCATTCATTGAGACCCATTTCAATTTTCTAAAGAGTTACGAAAGCCAGGAAAAGATTACACTAAAGTTTTGGGTTGGTGATTTGAAAATGTCTTGAAATAAATACAGTATACAAACACTACTATTTTTAAAATCATTTTTATTTGGTAAACGACTTCGTTCTGCTGGCATGGACCTTGTTGCCATTCTGGATTCCACCTCTGTGATGGACCAAAATTCTAGTGTTAGGATACAAAGCGGTGAAATCTACTGTGTATCTGCTAATACTCCTCCTTTAGACTAAAAGTGAAAAACTGCTTGAAGTTCTGTATCAGCTGCACAGCTGGAGCTGTAGGGACTGTTACAGCACAGACACTACACAGGGCTGACCATGAATTGGCGCACAGGTGGGTCTGAATGAAAATCCAGCCATCTGGAAGGAGCTGTGTATGAATGAGAGATATAGAGAAACACCACAGCAGTACATAGGTAAGCAGATACAGAGAAACTCCGGAGAAGCACTTGAAGCAGAACATCTGGGAAAAAAAAGGGTCCAAAGAGTGCTATGGAACAAGTGCCACTCGGGAAATGCTGGGAACCCTGAGCTCCGCGGAAAATGCTTTCCTTCATTTGCGTCACACTGAATTTAGGACAACAGAACTGTATGTATATTATTCATAAATAAACATGGTTGCACCAAAGAGATAACTGACTTATAATTGTTTTTGCCACCTATGTGACTTTTTTTTTTTATTTTAGCTTACTGGTGGGGTCCAAAGGATATCTATAGTTTGGATGGTTTGGGATATCTAGTTCAACAGTATGAAACCAGCAAATCCCCGTAAAGGGGAGCTTCATGAATAGAGTTTTGCCTTTTTTCCCCTCCCTTTTCCTCTCTCCATCTGATAGTAGAGTGACTTAATACCGAGTATCTGGGCTACCATTAAGGGACTTGGAGAAAACAGATCAACAGGTAAGAAATGAGCTATGTTAATGGAATATGCATTATAAAAAGGCAAAGCGGTCCTTTTAGACAGTCTGAGAAAGGAGGTTACATTGTTTTCATGTGCTACGCCTACATATTATTTATAGGAAAATAAAAATTTACTAATTGTTTTTACATCTTTTTTTTAACAGTAATTATGGGCTTGCTAAGGTATGGAAGTGACCTAATAGTTATAATTGTGACCTCTAAGTTACTGTTAATTTTTCTGTCAGTATGTGCTTCTCATCTCCTACTTAATGGTATGCTAATTGTACAGCAGGATGTCACATTCTCCAACATACAGATTCCCTATTTCAATTACAGCTAAGTAAAATCTCCATTACTAATGAGTAAGCATTTCTTTTCCACGTACATTTGCATTATAATGGACATTTTCTTTATGCACTAAAATTATTCTTTCCTGACAACAACTATATATTTTATTCTACAGTAACGGCTACGACATGATGATTCATTCTTTTCTGTTGGGTTTATCTGTATTTAAATTGTCAAATGTTCTGGATAGCCTGACATTTTCTGTCCCATGTTATTCTTCTGTACTTCCAGAATAAATTTATATATTTGCTTTCAGGCAACCTACTTAAATCACAAAAAAAAAAGTAAGCTTACGTGTTGGACATAATTTAAACCATGTTTTGAAAATTGTTGCATTGTTTCATTCATGTTGCTGAGAAATCTCAGCGATTTATGTCAGTGCAAAGTGACCTTTATGACCTAATGTTTGACTCATTTGAATATAAAGATCAAGTGACCACAGGTGACCCGTATCACTGCAAGATCCCTCTCTGCTTAACAGAGCATTGCTCTTTGGCTACTGAGTGCAATCCCCAAACAGACATTTGCTGCCCTGCCGATGCATGTATCTACAGATGCAACGGGTGGCGGAGTAAAACAAGGCGGGGAAGGCCTCCTGTCACATCTGAGCTATGCAGCTCCGCTGCCAAACCCGCTCCCTCGCGGGGCTTGTGGCCGGTCACTGGGTGCCACTGAACTGCTGAACTCGGGCAGCCGGGTGCTGCCGGCGGAGGATTCCCTTCTCCTGCCCGCACGGTGACCCAGGAGGCTTTCCCTGCCCGGCGTCAGGAAACATGGTTATTGGCAAATTGAGTTCCTGCGGCGGAGATCCTTCCGTCATTCTGCACAGCCCCGGGGAAAACGTATCACCTGTAAACACACAAATAAGGACTGTGGGATTTATTGATAAAGTGATGGTTTAACCTTTGCTCGTGTGCAGCAAAGAACTCCTTGCTTTGGTTTTGATGGGGCCACTGCCTACGCAGTAAGTTACGTTACAGGGATCTTTTCTAGACGCCCAAAGAAGGTTTATGTATCAAAGAGAGTGCATTAATTAACAATCCTTAATATTCTTGACGATTTCTAAGTTGGCCTGGTGGTGGGTGTGTATATGGGGAAGAAGATGGGTGTTGGGTTCTTTTAACGATATGAATACATTGGGATAGTTTAAAGAGACAAAAAATGTATAAAAGCATTAGGTAGCATTCCAGAAATGCAGGAGGAAATGTATGCAACCAGATGTTAGAAGTAGCAGATTGATGTCCTGGTCACTGTGCATGAATTCTTTCTAGCCTTGTGTATATCCTGATAATCGGATGGCTTACAGTATAGATACAAAGTTTGTTTTGTTTTTATTTTGAAAGGCCTACGGTATGCAGCCTTTTTCCCAGACAGCAGCAAAAAACAAGGTGAACAATTTTTGCACTATGTGGTTTTGAATTCTGTCATATTTTCTATTACGTTTCTGTCTTCCATTAGGATAGCTTAGTTTACTCTATTAACCACCACCATCATCCATATCACTCCCAATTCCGAGTTTAGTCTACATTATGTATGTACGTACGTAGTTTGATGACTTTTCCTCTCTCCTGGGGGCTGGCGGTGGTCACTCACACGTTACAGTTCAAGACGATGTTACGATGGTTGCCCTTTAATCAGTCATTTTCGGAGTGGCTGATGACACCTGGTGGTGTGTTTTGGAAATGCAGACTTAACCGTGTTTGCAGCTGGCGGAGAATTTTGACCTGTCCTACCCCGAGCACTGGCAGACGGAGTTTGAGCCACTTGAATTAATCTGCTCTCCTGCATGAAAAAAAAAAACAAAAACAAAAACAAAAACAAAAAAAACCACAAAATCCAAAAAAACAACCCAAACAACACGTTGGGAGAACGTTCTCCTCCCATTCAGACTTCTGTAAACCAAGAGAAGCAATAACATTTCATTGCTGTTGGAGCAAAATTAATGCCTCTGACCTTGCTGTTGAAGTCAATAGTGTAGCTGTTCACAAGGGCTATGCACCTTTTTTATTTTCTTTATTAACTTTTCAAATACGTTGCATAAATGAATGTTTTATATATGCTTGTGCACTAAATATACTGCATTAAACTAAAAATCTTTTCTGTGAAAAAACCCCTGGGTGATTAGAAATAATGATGTTTTCAAAACTTTACAGTGTGAATATTGAAGGAAGCTTCTTCTGGTGCTTTATTTAACGTCATGGTTTCTGGCTTGAGTGTATGATTTTTCTTGCCAGCAAGTTTATTTTCATATATGTTTATGAAATTCTACATCTCCTTGCCAGCATATTTCCTAACAGTGGAATATCTGGGATATACCAATAAGTAGCTACTATGAATAAAAATTAAGACTCCTGGAATCCTGATTCTGTGGTGAAATTCCTCAGTATCCAGGACCTATTGGGCTCTTCTCGGTTTGATTTTGATCTGGATAGATCTTTAATCAAAACTGATTCCTTATCTTGCTTAATTGGCCCTTTACTGCCATCTGATCTTTTTGTTTGTTTGTTTGTTTGTTTCATAAAAAAGATAAGAATTGAATTTAATATGAAAGAAATACAAAGCAATACTTTATCCTGATTTTTCTCAGTCTACAGGCAAATCAAGTACATTGACAATGCAGTATCTTTAGTTGTTTCTAAAATATTATAAAGAAAGGGCTTCCAAAGTTTACTGCCACTGGACTTTGTGGAAGAGGAAGGATTTTGTGAAACAAGAATTTGTTCTTTGTAGCCAAATTTGGTGGTATTATGCCATTTTGAGATACAGAGAATTGGCAAGTAAAATTAAATGAGGAGAAATGAGGAGAAAGAGTCAAGTTACAGTGTTAATCTGAACAACAAAGGAGGGAAAAGTTCTGAGTTTAAAAATAATTGGTAAAAGGTTGTTTGGGGCTTTTGTCACAAATTTACTACCTCTGCAGTCCCAACATTCATGGTATATAAACTTTAGTGTAGGCAGTCTAGATTGAGGCTGTCCCTAAATCTCTTCTCTTCGTGGGGCCTCTAGTCTGATGAATTATGTACACAACGCAGCTGTTCTGCAGCGTGAGGGACTGAAACTGCCACTTCTGTGTGGCACTTCTTAGGCTGCTCCGGTGGAGGAGACCCCTCACGCAAGGACTTAAATGACTGTAGTTCCCAGGAACGGGAAATTGAGAATCGGAAAAACGCCAGTTCTGGCAGTTCATGGGAATCACTAACTCCACCTTTACAACATGACATTAAAAATAGCTTGATCAGATTTTTATTGCTTATTGAAGTTTATTGAAGAATAGGAGTAATTTTTTTCAGAGATCTGAACCCATTGAAAAGTGACATTTGACATGAAAAGGCAAAAGGCATTGGGAGTTTTATCTCAGACACGACAGCTATTTTGTCTTCTAAGTGTAGGGGAAAGTGTAGCATTTCAGATAACAAACACTGGCAATTCTGCTTGGATTTAATACTATAGATTCCTAGAGAAAAATCCTGCCTCCAAATTATATGCATGCTGCTCTCATTTACTTCAGCAAAGCTTGTGCACATGTTTCAAAGGTCAGAATTTGGCCGTTGGGGCTGAATTTTCAAGGAAGAGTGTATTAAAGACATCTGTGCATCAGCAGAACCATATCCTTTGTCTTCTGTAGAACATTTCAGGAATAAGCCTAGTGCTATTGGGCACTGCAAGTGAAACGTTTCCTATTTTTTGCATGGCATTGGGATTGCTTAGCAGAAACATTTCTTGCAGCAATAGGTTCCTGATTTCATTTATTTCTTGTAACTCAACGCTTTGATGCTGAAAAGTTGTCAGTTTTAAAGAGAGTTAAGACTGGAAGGGACTGCCCTTCAGAAAATTGCAGTTGAAAATAACCTCTAACAATCAAAAAAAGGGGGAAATAGTCCAAGGAAATAGGTACGGTCTGTTGAGGTGCACAAACTTTTCTTTGTAGTTTAATACAGAGAGGTCAACAACTGTATTTTATACAAAGGTAGAAAACAAACCCACTTTTCACTGTGGACAGAGCTCATATTTGAAACTGTTACTAATCAGACACTCGAAAAAGCTAAAACTTGGCATTCATATTCCTATTGGAGTTAGTGTGTGTTAAATTGATAAAGATCTTTAAGCATGTAGGTTTTCCCCTGTTTTTAAACATTATACACTTCTTTAAATGTTTATAATGTCTAATTGCTGCTGGATTTCAAGACATATCAATTTTGTTCTTAGTTCCTGCAGATTTTGACAGAATGTCATACCAAAATATTTTGTATTTTTTGTAGGACTGGGAAACAGAAAATCATGACTGGTATTGTTTTGAATGCCATTTGCCTGGAGAGGTGTTGATATGTGACCTGTGTTTTCGTGTGTATCATTCCAAGTGTTTGTCTGATGAGTTCAGGCTTAGAGACAGCAGTAGTCACTGGCAGTGCCCAGTTTGCAGGGTGAGTACCTATGAGATTTCATGTGCTGATTAGAGGATTGATATTCATTAATAGATTCATTAAGGTGTCCAGATGGTCTGGCCAGGTTAATGGATAAAGAACTGAATATTGAAATGATGGTACATACCTAGAGCATCTATACAGAGATACCAAAATGTGGTGCATGTAGTAGATGGTTGTTTTTGAAGACTGGAGCAAGTTTGACTTATGCACACATTATACTGTGTGGGAATGGGTGTATGCATGTGGTGCCACGTGTGAATGCAGCATATTGTGGAAATCTTCAACATGAGTAAACAAATTGCTGTATAAGATGCCACTGTTTTTACTTAACATCGTTTTAATGAATCATAATGTACCCTTTTTGTATTTTGATGACTGCATTCTTAATATTTTATTAGAATCATAGTGTACGTTATAAAGCCACAATTGGATTACTGATGAGGGCAGTATCACAAAATACAGGATGAAATCCTGCTTCTCATTTACTTCTGTGATTCTATTGGTGCAAAAAGACCAATCTGGATTTCACCCATAGCATCCATATTTATGTTGCTTTTTTCTTTAAAATTGCTATTCTTATGAGTATGGTAATGAGAGAGCAAAGAGTATTTTTTTTTATACGCTTTCCAAGAATAAGCAGGTATGTTGTCTGCATGTCATTAGAAGACTAAACATTCTAGTCAAGATGGTGCTTACTGGTACTTGGCCTTGAGTCAGCCAGATACTTCTTTCTGTTGTAATCTCAGCATCACCTCCCCCAGTGGAGCACATTCCTAGGTTTCCTTAAGTGGAGGGAATTATGTATATGAATGTTTAAGATAAAATTATTGCTATAGAAAGGCATAAAACTGCTAGTTGCACTCTGCCTTGGGTTGCTGGAGGGAGAGGAAATTCCCTTGCTAGAAGCTTAGCTGTAGCTGTAGAGCAGCAGACTGACCTTCAGATGATCTGTGTTGCAAGGAATGTAAGGGTTCAGGCGATTCCTAGCACGGAGAAGCAGTTTTTGAAAACACGTGGATTGTTTTGTTTCAAAAAAGCACTTTCTGACTGCTGTTACCTTAGAACCAGTTGTGAAAAACCTGTTGCCTGTTACCTCAGATTGGGAGCCCTCAGGGTTTAGGGAAATAGCAAGAAAATCAAGCCTGCCTCAAGGAAGTGGAAAGGAATGAAAAAGAAGTAGTGGCAGGGAAAAAACAGTCAAGAATATGGACATGTGCTGTATCTCTCCATATTGAACTACTAGCATTTAACTTAGCTACTCAGTATTACCTCTTAAACACAAAGCACAGAATGACTGTATATAGGTGAATTGCTTTTAGATTTTTAAATAATTCTCTTCAGTAATTGTTGGTTCTCATAATAAGAATTGATAGTTTTTATAAATAGTAAAAATTAAGTAAACTGGATCCAGTCTCCACTGTAGTTTACCAATAATTTTAGATGATGCCTGGTGAGAGTAGGGAATGTAAATAAGCCACCCTTGTATATGAGGCGGTATATAACATCTGTCTTGTAACGTGGATGTCATCAGAGTGGAAATGCTGAATCATTGCATGAAATGTGCTCAGATACGTAGGCTGGTCAGCTTTGAGAACAGTTTGACTTTCATCCTGAAGCCTTCAGATCCTTTATTAAACAAATGTTTATCTTGAAAAAATATCCTGTGGAACTCAGACCATGTGCATTGGGTCTATCTTTCTGCATATTGGTTCCCTTTTATTATTAAAAATTAAGGAGCAGTTTGGGGGCTTCTTAAATACTCCCTGCCCCAGAGATCTTTGGCTTGCTTATTGTCTCAGATGAGGATCAACCTATTTTTTTATATTGCCATTTTTGGTGCCATAGCATACTTTTTTCTCCCCCTGTGCTGGCAGCTTCTATTTTCCTTATAATTAATCCAAATCACTTCAAGCCCTAATCATGCAAACTTGGACTAAGGAGGCTTGCACAGTCCCTGTAAGCAAAGGAGGTCTAGTTTGGCACAGGAGTTAGCATCCTTGTGTGAGACTTCACTATTCTTCTATTCCCCCCCCACCTTCCTAGGAAATAACTGCTCTAATTGGATTTTAAAAGCAAGAGAGAGGCCTATATTAAAAAAACTGTGGTAATTTGGAAAGCCTTGGCTGATGTCCAGAGGACGTAACAGAGCTTAACTATCTTGCATGAGGGCAATGGGATTTACTTTGCATTATCAGCAGTAAATATGTACATTCAAGAAAAGTAATAGCTGGGACAAAAAGATCCATATATTTTCATACTTTATTCTTGTAACTGGACATAGCACTTTTCACCTGGGGATTTCAAAGCTTTTTACAAAGGTAAAGTAAAAGTATGTTTGAAACCTAATATATTGAGAGAAATAATCTAAGAACACTTCATTCTTATGTAAAGATTGCTTCTGTAATGCTGCCAAGGTCAGCAAGTCTTTGGATTATTCATTTCACAATTGCTGGTTGTACTGGTTCAATCAACCTGTGCAGCTTTGTCTTGCACACTTGACTACTCAGAAACATTTTATAAAGGAGATTGGCAAGGATTTGTTCATAACTTTAAAATATTTTCCCTCCTTGCAAACCTTGCTCTGAACTCTGTTTCCCTGCTGGTGGTTTTTCTCCACTGCATCCACAAGCAAGAATGTCCGGTTCCTGGCTTTTTTTTTTTCAACTTGACAGTACCAATCCAAATTTCTTGTACCCTACATAATTATCAGCAGGAGTCAAGAGTCAAACAAAGTTCAACTCAAACCACATTGCAGTGATTGAAAATTTTCTCTGACCGCTGAGTAATCGTTGTCTTAAGTGAAATAAATTGGTATTATCAGCAAAATTCCTGGTAGACAGGTCATAAGAGAAAGACTCAATATTGAAATAGTTTAGAGGTTACGTTCCCCACTACTGGAATGGTCCATTCAAGACAGGGTTAGTCAATCCAGTCTCTGAAGGATGCAGGAGACTTGTACATTTTTTGCTGCTCTTTGGTTAGGTAGAAAGAGAAAATTAATTTTCTCCAGCTGTTCATTTAGTACCTAAAGACTACAGAAGTATTGCAAAAATACTAGGGTTTTTTCTTTGGTGTGTAAATACGTTAAAAAAATCTGAATAGGAGAATATTGATCACATGTTAGGGTAACTGACTATTGTTACTCCTTTTTTAAAAAATAAAAATATTAAAGTAATTTTATAGAAAGCCAGAATTATGCATAGTGACATATAGTTTGTCCCTGAGGAATAGATTTTGATTTGTAAAACAAAAAGAAAGAATTATTCATATGGCTTAACTTTACTATTAAAGTTTTTACAATCATCTGATCAGACATTGATCTTCCATGCATGTGCTCTACAATAAATTATAATCAATTTACCTGTCATAGTGGGTTTTTCACTATTTCTGGTTTATATATATAGATGTATGAGAGTAAAGTAAACTGTAGAGCTTAAGTTATTAAATGCTGTGCTGATAGCTGTTCTATAAATAGGCTGTTTCTGAGTTCTGGTACTGTACTAAGCATTCAGAGTACATAAAAATACACTGTCATGCAGTTCACAATTAACATTAGACATAATTTGACAAGTGAGAATGACAAACAGTAGAAAGTTAGAAGCACAGAAAGATGAAGGCTACTTAAGTGAATGAAGAAACTCAAGTAGTTAGATCGAGGGGGGTTAGGTACTAGCTGTCAGTCAAGATGGTTGATGTAAAATACAAGGAAGGAAGAAAGAGTATGGCTCTATTGACTTACTTTATGAGGTGTTATGGTAGGAGTTCGTTAGATAACTGTATGATGAAACATACTCGATAAACAGAATTTGGAATAATCACACAAATAATGGCCATGGATTGGTAGGTGAAGGGAAGTCCTAGTGTAGGATCCACATTAGCACCACATGGTTTAGTGTGCAGAGCCCACACCTGAGGAGGTGTTAGTGCATTGCAGGTACTTCCCATTCACCTCGCAGCCACCTGTACCCTTCAGTAAATCAGGGAACCAGCAGACCAGAGACTGCAAAAGGCAAATTTAATAAAGTGTAAAGGAATTTGTCCACAGCAGTGAGAAAACTGGGAAACCTCCACTTAGAGCCTCCTACCACCTTTTCTGTGCATGTAAAAGCATATTTAATTCATATGACAGTTCAGAAGATGATCAATGTATCATACATGTACAAAATGATTTGTGGATTTAGCTGTAACATTTCCAAAAACACCTAATGCTTTGAAAAGTCTAGTTTAACTTTGCTCTGAGACCCTTCCCATTTGCCTGCATACCTCTCTTAATGGTACAGGAAACCTGAGGACCTGAGGGTTGGGAGTTTGAGAGGGCAACAGAGCAGTAAAGCTTTCCATATGTAGCACCAGATTCCTCCGGAAATTTAAGCCCTAAAAAAAATCGAAGGGCCAGTGGGTAAAGCAAAGAGTGTCTGAAGAGCAGAGGTGAATGCATGTTAGACTCATGCCCGTAGTTGCCCTCTGAAGATACACCACTGGAAACCTGACTTGCTTCTGAAAAGGGAACTGGAGCCTTAGAAACGTGCATCTGTCATTGAGCAGCCTTCACCTAATCCATCACTGAACTGAAATGAAGCTCTTTGATGTGTGTATACACATGACAGTTGAGGGAGGAAGGGGAAAAGAAATATTTGGTAATGGGAGATTATAGGGAAACCTCTTTACATGAAGAAAATGTAATTTAAGTTATTATAGCTAGACAGAAAGCTGGCACCAACATATGCCATTTCTTAGATTTTCCCTATTTTTTTCTCTTCAAATGAAAGATTACAGAACCTGCAGTGTAGTGACCATTGTCACCCTGGGAGTTGAGAGCTACATGCTCACTCAGCGTGCAAAGGATAGTCATTGCTATCATAAATGGTGCTACTGCAGGATGGAGTGTTTCTTAGCAGTAACCCTTGCTGCTGCTAACTTTGTGTGGTTCCTAAAGTTTTGTAGTGAATTCCTGCACTGTAAGCATGTCAGAATTGCTAAATAACTCACACCTGCACAGTGCAATATATTGCTACCCGCTATAACAGCTAAGCAGTATTATTAATCTGGAATACTGAATACAGAAAGCAATGTAAATCCAACCTTCAGGTACCAGCCTCTAAGAAATAGATGTGCCACAGAGAATAAAGCATATATAAGCTATGTCCTGCACCCACAAGCAAAGAGTTGGGTTGCAGCCTTGGCCTTCCACCTACCAGATCTCATTCATCTTCTACATGAGGATTGCTATTGTGAAGGTTATTACTTCACTCCTACATCCCCTAAGTAAACACATATGCCTGACCAAGCCTTTCAGTTTACCGTGATTCAAAGCAGAAGGGTTGCAGATTTCTCTAAAAATTAGCCCCAGCTCCCAGTGCGAGAGTAAAAACAAGAAAAATTGTGGGTAAAGACAAACATTTTTCAATAAGTGAATACATGGAAGAAGAGAGAAAGAAAATAAAATAAAATAAAACAGGTGACACAGAGGCAATCACTCACCACCCTGCATGGGTAGATTGATGCCCAGCGAGTTCCCAAGCAACAGAGGGCTGACTCCCTTAAACCCCCTGCTCTCCCTTTCTGTTGCTGAGCATGTTGTTCTATGGCAGGTTTAGTTAGTTCAGGACATCTGCCTTGATTGTGTCTCCCCCCAACCCCTTGCATGCCCCCCAGTGAATTCATGGTGGGGGCAGAGTGGGAAACGGTGAGGGCTTGACACTGTGCAAACACTGTTCAGCAAGAGCTAAAACATCAGTGTGTTATAAACACTGGTTTGGTCACAAATCTAAACCATAACACCATATGAGCTGCTATAAAGACAACTCCATCTCAGCCCTATATTAAGATAACATATCCTACAAATAGGATATCTACAGGTATAAAGATCGTGATAATCTTGTGGGGCTGGACTGAATCTTAGCAGTCTCCTTGAATGAAACTTGTTATAGTAACAAGGTTTGCAGTGGCATATCTTAGTAGATCTGATTGTAGGAAAAGATACACAGTGGATCATGCCATAAGCCACCATCGTTGGGTTTTTTTCCCAAAAGTAGGAAATTAAAAGAGCTAATTTTCATTGTGCTTGCTTCTATATCACTCTGGCTATAAAGGGACCTAAAAGTGGGTATATTTTCTGGTGTCAGAGCAATATAAATAGATTTCATGCAAATCTTATCCCCCATCTAGTACTACCTATTTTCTTGCTTTAAGTGGCTCTAGGTTAACTTCTCTGAGAACACGACAAGTCTTCAAAATACAAAGTAGGAGTTTTTTTATTAAAAAATTACACATTTTGCATTATAGATTTCAAAGAATGTGTGAGTGATACCTCCTAAAGAGCTAATCTTTGTTGAAAAGGGAATGAAGTAGTTGGATTGTAATTTGCTTTCTACAAAAGGTGAGCAACCTTGCCATAAAAAGGCATTTTGCTGGCGCATAGGGTCTGATTCCCTAAATGCATTACCTTTGAACATTTAGTAGAGGAACCTGGAGACCAAATTTTTCTTAGAATAAATCAGTGTAGGGAACTGAAGGAAAAGTGGAGAAATTCAAGTTTGCCTGAATTGGCAAGTTAATTATATAATTTTCATATGCTTAAGATAATATTAGTTGCTGACATCAATACCGATACAAAGCCAGCTGTCTATCTTTTCTTATGATCTGAAGGATAAGACTGAAAGCCTTCTATCTTAACACAGTCTCTTACAAAATTGTCTTGCCCAGCAGGGCATGAAAAACGGTTTGCATGAATTCTGAAATATTTTCAAAGGATGAGAAATTCAGAATCATGTCAGAAAAAGAGGTGTAGAAGGACTAGTCAGTACAAGTGAATTTTATCGTGTCCTAATCACTTTCAGTCTTTTAAAATGCTGTGTCATTAGCAAGCATGCAGCACTCCAGTGCCTGAAATGACAAAATGACAGCAGCATTTCATAATGCAGATAATCTAATCCACATTTGGGGTTGCATTTGCAGTGGCAATGTTGGTTTATGCAAAACTGAGTAGGTGAGATGAATTCCAGCAGAATGCACGTTCTCACAGCAGAGAAAGTACAACATGAAAATACAGAAGGTGATTCATACATACAGTGCAGGGTAAAAATTCTGTCTCATTCCAGAGCTTGGAAGGGAGATCAGGGAGCTATTAATATTATTAAAATAATGCTTACATGCACTGTAAGTGTTAGAAAGACCTGGTGCTGGCCCTTTCCACGATAGTGAGTTTTACCCAAAGGTGGTAGTGTACTGTCAGGACAGTATTGTTATGCATACTGGAGTATCTGTATAGGTTCATGACTGAACCTCTATTTCAGTATAGATTTTAGTGATTCTATGCATACTAGTAAGCAATCAAGTAAACAGCTTCTTTGATAGTGATGTGTGCAATTTTGATTTTAGGAGGAGGCAGTAAGTACAATCCTGAGCTGTATAGGTTGCACACTTGCTGTAGCACAAGAGCCAGCCTGTGTTTTTCAGTGCCTTCAGTGTCTGGCAGGAGGAATATAAGCAGATGAGACACAATCAAATCCTATAAATAATTTTTGTGTGTGTGCTAATATGTAATTTTTACTCTTGCCAAGTAAATATGTAAAAGTAGTTGCTCTGTACTCAATGTGTCTGCTCCCTCTATATGTTCAGAGTCATATATAAGTAATTCAGTAAAATATAGCACACTTCTAGTGATTAATAATTCACAAGCTTCATACCTCTTTTAGCTACCTATTAGGATATGGATTCTGTTTTTTCTTGTGCTTGCTGAGCAACAATCATCTGCACAATTATGTGAATCTTGCAAAAGACCATCAGAATTTGACGATGCAGGTGTAAATGAGCCAGTTTGGTCCACACAGGTTGCATACAGTTGGTGATGTAAGGCATGAGAGGGGGAGAACTCAGTTTGGCACTCAGTGCATTTGGAGGTGTGAGGAGGAGTCGGATGTTTTTGCAAGAAGTATGAGCAGTTTTACTGCGCTTTTGTTTTGGAGAAGAGCACTAGGCAAGCACTTTTCAGGCAGCTGTTTTAAGGCCATGCACTCTGTGCACAGCTGCTGTGTCCTGGAGCTGGGAAAGGTGGTTTGTAAGAGCACACCAGGAATTTGCAGAGAGCCACCTTCCCTTTAGCAACATGTTTCTGTATGCAGTGCCTCCCGCTACCCTGGATTGACAGGCTGAGAGAGCTGGGGTTGTTCTGTCTGGAGAAGAGAAGGCTCCAGGGAGATCTTACAGCAGCCTTCCAGTACCTGAAGGGAGCCTACAGGAGAGGTGGGGAGAGACTCTGTCCAGGAGTGCAGTGATAGGACAAGGGGTAATGGTTTTACATTGAAAGAGCGAGGGGATTTAGATGAGATACTAGAAAGAAATTCTTTACTGTGAGGGTGGTGAGACACTGGAACAGGTTGCCCAGAGAAGCTGTGGATGCCTCATCACTAGAAATGTTCAAGGCCAGGCTGGATGGGGCTTTGAGCAACCTGCTCTAGTGGGAGGTGCCCCTGCCCATGGCAGGGGGGTTGGAACTCAGTGATCTACAAGGTCCCTTCCAACTCTAACCATTCTATGATTCTATGAGTTTGAATGGTGGGGATAAGTCTCTATAATAGTCTAATATAAGGGGGGAAAACTGTGGATCCTGAACTGCTAAAAAGAAGCAGTCTATGTTCCAGAATCTGGATTAGATTTGTGAGGAAAGAACCACAAAAATCAAGGACTGCTATGTTCCTCAAGCAGTAAGAAATGCTCTGTTTTTACTGGCTAGAGTCTATTGGACTTCCTCCTAGACAGTGTCATTTTGCATAGTAAGCACATAATTTGTAGATAGTACAGGATATTATTTTTAAAACAATTTCTTATTTTACTGAAAATATTAATGCCTTGCTAATAAAACCACCATTAAATAAATTTTAAACTGCTCCATAAAATGCCTTTCTTTGTTGCTTTATTTTAATTTTAGACTTTTTACATAAGAGGTTTTGACAAAGTATTATGGATACAAGTGGAAATAAACCCTGTAATTCTTCTGTAGCTGCAGTCCTCACCCCAGGCGTAATTCAAAGCAACATATATAGTTGTTCTGACATGTTAGTGTTACTAATTTCCCAGAAAAGATTTTCCCTAAAAAATTGTATGATGTGTGATTCAAAGTTACCATTTCAAATAATGTTGTGATACAGAGAAATATTTTTTTTGATGAATTTTGAAGTCAAGTTTAAAATGCTAATATGATCCTGTTTTTCTTTGACAGAGTATCAAGAAGAAAAACACAAGTAAACAAGAGATGAGCACATACCTGCGATTCATAGTCTCTCGTATGAAGGAACGGGTGAGTCTGAAACAGGGAAGTTTATTGAGGTGTTGGATTGCACTGTAGAGGGTGGCCATCTATGACTGTGCAAGGAGGAGGGCTATTGGAGGGGGTCATTTCAACATATGTGTGTATTTCAACATATACTTCCCGTGTGTTATTGCTTGAGTTGGTATCATTCTGTCAGGAGTAGTTTATGCCATGGACCTGTGGCTCCTTTGAAATGGACATTTTTCAGGTTTGTAACCTGTCAGATTTTGGATCTACAGTTTGGCCCACCTGAAATATTCCAAACTACTCTGTTTTTTTAAATCATTTTGTGTATGTTTTAAGCAGATTCTAAATGCAATAACTTACTGTCTCGTGATCCTTTCAGGCTATAGATCTAAACAAGAAAGGGAAGGACAACAAACATCCAATGTATAGAAGGCTGGTGCACTCAGCTGTTGATGTTCCTACTATACAGGAGGTAGAGTGACTTGCTTTGTAACTTACACACTGTTGGTGGTGTCTTTTAACACTGAAGATAAACCCTAAGGACTAAAGCACTAATCCTGTTTAATTCTGCTTATGATGAGTATTTCAGTATTGTATCCAGCACTGGATATGGGAGCTTAAAATTTCAAACCTTTCCTCATAAGTAGGTAAAACCATTTTGAGTGGTGCCTAGTTTTCAGACATAGAGTATCCTCAGTTCCTTTTGAAGTAAGATCTTACTATGAGCTGTAGGTAGCTGAAACCTTTAGAGAAATCTTTATCTAACTCTGAACATGGACTCGAGTGCTCATGTTTGGATATCTGTCCCAAGGTTTTTGACCATATTCCAATTTATTCATTAAGGCCATCTGTAGGTAGCAACTTATAAAGATTAAATGATTCATAAAGAACCAACCATTTTGTTGATTGTGAAAAAACCAAGACTCACTTAAAACATCTGTTTTGCATTAATTGTTCCAAAAATAAAGTAGTAGTAAATTTGTTATCCTTTTTTTCTAAACCAAAGGTCTGACCATGACTCATATAAATCAGCTGCACATGACCAAAATGAACAGCATATCCATCTTTATTCATTGCTGCAATTGGATTACTATGGGTTGCTGTAGAATATATTGCCCTTTACAACCATAGATGTGAAAAGCCTTTGTTTTATTGTTGTTACTGAAACACATGGATAAAGAATAGCTTCACTGGCAGTTTTGGAGACCAACAGGTCAGGCCTTCCTTTCACTCGTTCACCTTCATCTGCTTCTGCAGAAGGTCTTTTGGCCTTGATAACATCCTAGAACTAATGTGTTGTTTGATGATGGGAATACTCATAGGTGTTCTTGACAGAGCACAACTGAAAATGCTGCAATCCTTATCAGACAAAAGACCATACTGGGAAAATTAACTGCATGGCTCCATGTAAGCATTTGTTACGCGTTTCAAACACTAAGGCAATCATCTTTCATCGGAAAAACACTCACTGTCAAGGGAATATCCCAGAAGCATAAAGGCAGTCAACACTGATTTCAAAAGAGGTGGTATTTTAAGGTACAAAATCTTCACCTCAGGGGATATATTTTAATGTTAACAAGTGTTCTGGGCCACACCTTACAATGAAGCTACTCAGATTCACCTTGTTATAACCAAGATATATTTTTTTTTTTAATTTACTCAAGTATTAAAGCATTTGTTTTATTTCTGGGCTCTGCATAAAGGGTCTGATGCACCCAGTGTTCAGGTGCTAACACACCACGTCAAAGAGTTGTAAGTATTCCTTCTGTATGCAGGAAAGGCAGTGTCTGATCTGTGTTGCATAATGCAGATTTCCATGAAAGCTTCTCTACATAAGACAGGTACAGCATTTTAACAGTTTTTTTCACAGTCCTATGTTTTCTTCTGTGTAGAAAGTAAATGAAGGAAAGTACAGGAGTTACGAGGAGTTCAAAGCAGATGCTCAGCTGCTTCTACACAATACGGTGATTTTCTACGGAGGTAAAGTACTACATTTACTGCTTACTTTATTTGATTTATCTTAATCTGTAGGAAACTCAGAAGTTCAGGCTCAAATTTGGTATTAAACAATCTTAATCATGGATGAGGTCAGTTGAGAACCCTTAAAAATCAAAGTAAGCTGCAAGAGGACTTTGCATGGTCTTTTCTGGGCCATCTACTTCACAACTGTTTCTATCCTTCCTGGCTAAACCTGTTAGTGGGAATTTGCACTCTTCCTTTTGCAGCCTAAGTCGTAAGTCAGTCTGCACTGCAGTTTCCTGCCTGTATACATGTTTTGTTCTAGGGTGGAAAGAAGTCTGATCTCTGATATGCTGCATCAACAGAAACATGTGCTATAGATACGTATTTTTCTCTCTTGGGCATTGTCTGCCATACTGCGACAGCAAATACAGCAACATCCACAGTAGAAGTGTCCTGCTGATGCAGTTCAATATGGTGGGACAGTCTGATTGGAAGCAGAAAAACAACACCACCACGTCCAGAAGCTATAGCCGGGTGCTGTAACAAGGTTCTCAAGAGCCATCATTTCAGGAAGGATGTGGTTCTCCCCTGCAAACACAGCCCACAGCCCAGAGATGTCAATGTGCTAATAGAGAAATACACGAGTGTAAAGAGAAAAGCACGATGATAAATAGTCTCTGAGCAGAAATACTTAACATGATTGTACCATGCTTCTGTCAAGAGGTGATAGCAGAGCACAGTGTTTTAAGACAATTGCATTGTATCATTAAGACAGTAGCAGAGAAAGAAACTGGATCCATATTAGGAGCACCCCTGCCTCCCTGCTGCTGCTCCACAGATGTGTACTTGTATTGTTCTGCTTAAAAGCTCCCAATAGTATTTTTGCATATAAATATGAAAGAGAAAACAAATAGAGAACTGATTGTTAGAAAATTTTAAATGGAAGGGTTATTCAAGTGACTAAATGATGTTTTGTATTCACAAGCAAGACAATTATAGCATGAAAGTCATAGCAATGACAGCTGCAAATCTGTGTTCATACCATTTATTTTTCATTTTATAGCGGACAGTGAACAAGCTGATATCGCAAGGATGCTTTACAAAGACACATGTCATGAAGTAAGTAGTACCAAATAACCAAGATGCAGACAAGATACTTGATTTTCATTTCAGAATCTTAAGGAAATTACTCTTTGCATTACAAAAATTAAAAGGGTGTGAAGTTGGTTATAAATTTTCCACTCGCTTTCTAACATCTGGT
Source organism: Nycticryphes semicollaris (assembly GCA_013400055.1). Classification (NCBI taxonomy): domain Eukaryota; kingdom Metazoa; phylum Chordata; class Aves; order Charadriiformes; family Rostratulidae; genus Nycticryphes; species Nycticryphes semicollaris. The sequence continues at coordinate 398,548 of VXBJ01004145.1, forward strand.
TCGGAATTCCTTGGTTTTGTTTTTTTTTTTTTCCAACTAGACTCTTATTTGGAAATACACAAATTTTAGTTTTGAAAATATTCTAGGAATGCATAATTAGACTAGAAATTATTGTACTTGCTAATTTAAATTGAATGTGAGGTGAGATTCCTACCAAATTCTGTAATTGGCATTGAAACATTTCTCAACATTTGGCGGAGACCAAAAAATAAAGCAAGGGGAGATGTCACCGTTTCTCTCTTTGTACAGTCAAATTACTTCTTTGAGAATGTACTTTAAATATTTGATTAAAGAACTATTCTTTGCATTCTAGTGTAATAAATCATTAAGAGTTGAATTAGTCTCCTCTCTCTGCCTTGCTTTTCTAAAACATGAAGAACGTTTCCGAGACTCGTCTTTTATCCACTCCCACCTAACTTAAGTTCCACACCTCTAGTTTGCACAGGCAGAAGTAACTCCAACACGTTAGCAAGCCAGACTGAAAAATGTTACTGCTCTAAGAGAGAAGGTTACTACTGAAGTCACATAAATAGGATTTTAGGGGCTTATTTACCTTTTTTTTTTTTTTTTCCAGCTGGATGAACTGCAGCTTTGCAAGAACTGTTTCTATTTGTCAAACGCGCGACCTGACAATTGGTTCTGCTATCCTTGCGTATGTTGCTCACACAGATTTTGTTTGATTTTCTGTATAAAAGCCCACAATTTGGGTGTCATTAATGCCTTGAATATTCCATTTCAGTAGGCTTGTTTCAAAAGCATGGTTAAGACTCTGTAAGCCTAGATACTTTACACAAGTGAAATGTTGATTGAAGTTCAAAGCTTTAACAATATAGGTTATAAAACTTGTTTATCAGCCAGTTACAACAGTCTCATGAGAAAATAAGGAGCTTACAGAAATAAAATTCTGCTCCTGGATGAAGCTATAAAGACGAGTTTAATTTTTGGGCTGCTTAAGATCTCTCTTTTCAATAGACAGTTACACCCTTTCCAGACTTTGTATTTTTTTAACTTTGATACAAGCAATACATCTAACAAGAAAATATGTATTGTAAGAATATGAAAATGAAAATGGCACTAGACATAAACAGCAACCATATTCTTAAGATACTGGCATAGTATAGCAGAAAAATATTTGTGGGAGAAATCAAAATAATACTTCATATCCAATAATAAATACAACATTTTTTCCAGATACCTAATCATGAGTTGGTTTGGGCCAAAATGAAAGGGTTTGGGTTTTGGCCAGCCAAAGTCATGCAGAAAGAGGACAATCAAGTTGATGTTCGCTTTTTTGGCCATCACCACCAAAGGTAATTTATTAATTCCATGTGTTGCTCTTTACAAACAAAACTTAAAGAATTTATCTCATCTATCATGTTTTAAATCCTGGCTCAGCTAGTTGCCAACATTAGATAGACTGAGTACTTTGCCATAATTGTTTCAGAAAATTTGAAGCTCAGTCTAATACATCAGAAGTTGCCAAATGGCTCAGATTGCCTTTACACAGTTGCCATAGGGATGTTACTTAATGCCATTTTAATTAAAGCAAGCAAGTGAACTTCAACTGTTTCTTCAAATCAGCAGCCGCCTGCTAATCCAGGCCAAGGTGAAAATTCGACAGAAATGTACTCGTACTACCAGCAGCGTTGACTCTGTGCAATTTTCTCTTCTGAGCAGGCCCATTACAATTTTGTGTTTTAGTAACATAATACACATCACAAGTGTTTCTGTCTCGATGCTAGAACATTGACGGAGCCCCTGCTGTGAGCTCGTTTGCAATTTCCAAGAACCACTCTTTACATTGGAAACTTCACTCTTGGAGATCAGCTTTTACTTCCATCTCCAGTGGTTGGGGAAGGCTATAGTAGTGTTACTACAGTGGATGTACTGATTTTTTTTGCTGTTTGATTTATATGCCTATAATGTGAGGAGAGGAGACATTTGCAAAGTAATTCATGGTTGTTGGGAAGTTGGTATATTTTGGTGCATCCCAAAAGGGCCTAGGCAATTCAGTAGCAATGTTTTATGAGGCTGTTCATGTAAATTGCTTTTCATGTAACTTGCACAGTATATAACATGTTTTCATTTATTATATGAACTACCCAGATGTTCTAATAGGCAGAAAATGGGTAAAGGATCTTTATTTGTGTCACAATCACAGAACTACTTACCTTGAATCTGTGTGCAAATGCAGCTCCTCTCATTAGTAGTTTCAACATTGAGTTCACACAGCTTCAAACTACTTTTAAAAGTAACATGGCACTTGTGGGATGAGATACTTACAACTTCTTAAATGTGTGCTGATAGAATAGGCAAAATGTATTTTACTGGAGAGCCAGTGCTTAGTTACTGTGCTGGACTTGGACAAAAGGCCAAATTCCTGGTTGGTATAAATTAGCATTGTTTCCTTGCCTTCATGGAAATGAAACTCATATTGCAAGAACTGAGAATTTCATCACAGACATTTAATTTGTTACAGTATTTACTCTATTAGGTAGATGTGTGTGACAGTGACTATTTTTCTTTAATGTCCAATGCTACTTGGTATAACCTTTCAAAATGTCAAGGGCTGCCCATCTAACTCTATGAGGACTCTGAAAATATTTAAGAGGACAAAGTTTGGAACCACATTATTGGCCTGAATTCAGTCCAAAAGAACATGACAAACCCAGCATGAGTTCAGTCCTTCTAGACAGGGACCCAAACTACAAAATGTCTCTGTTCAAGGTGACAATTTGGTACATTCCTTGACACTTTTAGCAAAGAGATCAAGGGCTAACTTGGCTAATGTAGCATACGATCCCTCAGTAAAGATGTTCCTGTGTCTGACTCGGGGCATTTAGCACAAGAGTAGGTAGGAGATGTGACTGCTCATGCTGCTGGGGGAGGTTAGTGGCTCCCCAAAAATGAGACTTTCGACCACAGCACCCACAGCTAACCAGTGCTTATAACAACACAAATGTATGTTTTTTCAAATGTGTTGAATATGCAAAACTTCTGAGTAAAAAGGAATTGTCAGTGATTGGTCACTGTGAAAAACTTCTTTTGAAGTCAGTTTCTCAGGTCAGGATCCTTTATCTGTATTTAAGATTTCTGAATCTGCATGTACTGTGTATTCAAAAGGGCCTGGATCCCCTCTGAAAACATTCAAGATATCACCGTTAACATCCATCGGCTGCACGTGAAGCGCAGTATGGGGTGGAAGAAGGCCTGTGATGAGCTGGAACTGCACCAGCGTTTTCTTCGTGAGGGAAGATTCTGGAAATCAAAGAATGAGGATAAAGGGGAAGAGGAGGCAGAGTCAAGTATCTCTTCCACCAGTAATGAGCAGGTGAGTGCTGCCACGATGTTAGCAATCAGCACAGTTTATTAAAGGGTACAAAGGTGACGTATTTTTGATTAATCTACTATTAAAGTAGCCTTGTGCTCTGTCTGCAGTTTTGTGGTGACAAGAAGAGGGTTCAAATGCTTATTTTCCCTGTGTTTTGTGAATCGGTAATAACAAGAATATAGAGTTGTCCTCTTTCCTCAGTTTCTTGGATGACCTCTGGAAGTTTAAAAACGTTTGTCACCTACAGCACCTTGATGAGACAGACCAAGATTTCTAAAGTTAAGTAGGAATGTTCAAGTTAAATGTCATGGATATCAGATAGACTGCAACACTGCCTTCTTGGCCTCCCATCAAGGGACAGCCCTGTAGCTGTTCAGCCTTTTCGCAGCTGGAGTATTTTCACTTTGGACTATATTCTGCGCTACAGCTCCTTGAATAACACCAATCATGACATTTCCAGCAAGTTCAACTACAGTTAGGTGCAAATGTTGTACTTGAGGACCATGTGACCAGCAACTGGTTAAAGTAATTAAAAATAAGTCTGCAAAACAAGAAAAATCGTATTACATTTAACAAAGGTGAAAAGCACAAAGGGCCAAGATACAGAACTTGGCATTGCCATATGGAAATTCCCTTATCACAGCTGAACCTTACTAGTCATTCGTTGTCCAAGAGAGTGTTACATATTCACTATTACTGACTTGGCAGCAAAATTTTCATAGCCTGCAGTGTGCTTCTCTGTATTTTTAGCAGACTTTTCCCTGGCAACTTCATCTTTCCTCATTTAAAACCACTATCCTGTCTGTTAGTCTGTATTTTAAAAAATCAGCATGTTTTTACCCTCTTCCTTGGCCCTTTTGTCAAACAGGTCTGTCATCCAATTTGTAGATAAAAAACTTAAAGCTTATAAAACTGTATATTGCTTTAAAGGGATTCTCCTTATCAAAGTGATTTTAGGGGGTTTTTTAGTCTAGTTTGCTTAGCTAACCCTCTGTAGCCCCTTTATTTCGTGTCATGTGTGCAGTCATGCAACAATGTATGATGAAGCAGGAAAACAGTCACAGATAAAAGTTAGGAAAGCTAACAGTGGCATTTTCCCAGTTTTTCAGAAGTGTCTATTTGTGTATTTTCTGTTTCACCCCAGATGTTCACCCTTCACTTGGTTAGTGCTCATGCCTTTTTCACTGGTTTCACAGACAGAGGAACGTAAGAGTAGCATCAAGCTTGGTGCTGTGCAGTAGCCTACAGTATCCTGTCACTGCCACTAGCTAGTCCTGGATGCTTCAAAGACAGGAGTAAGAACTTTTCTGTAAGCCATTGTAAGATAATACAACATCCACTTAGATGCCATCCCTGGTTTTATTGCTGGAGATTGGCTTTTATTCTAAAGCATGATGTTTTGTACCCCTCCAAGCATACAGTTATAATCAATTATCTCAAGTGTGGATAATCTTACCATCTTTATATATTCACTTCATAATTATTGTTGTTTTCTGGCTTCCATCGAGATCTGCTGCCTAATTATGGGTCACTGATACCAGAATATTCCAGAAAACAAGTGATTGAACTCGTGTGTGAAATGAAGAAAAGAATGGTTAAGGGTATTTTAGCAAATCCATATTGAACGTTAGAACTTGTTCATGAATTTTGTTCCTTCATGCAATCATGGTCATCAGTGATAATGTAGAAAGGTTATTGTGTGCACTTCTCTTTCAAGAATAGTATTCAACTTCCATTTGCTAAATTAAATAAGTGCAAATAATCACAAATAAAAGGTACATCAGTCATATTACAATGACTGCTATTTACATGGACTGGTTTTTGGAATGATTAAGCGTTAAGCTTTTCTTAATCTTCACAGCTGAAGGTTACTCAGGAACCAAGAGCAAAGAAAGGACGACGTAACCAGAGTATGGAACTCAAGAAAGAAGTAAGTAACCTCAATTACCATGTCTGTAGAGATAGCAAAGTACAGAAAGTCTGAAATTTTAATAGACACTCCTTCAATTTCTGTCATCTTCTACTGGTTTTACAGTATCAATCTTAACATTTCCAGCCCCATAGCCTGGTCCTCCTTGCTAACAAACACAATTGTACCTCCCAGGTGCAAGCCACTGGTGTCATCATGGTAATACTCTGTATCATGAATAAATCAACAGTCATCTTACAACATATGGTTCGTAATGGTTAATTCAAGCTAGTTAGTAAGTCTGTAAACAGCAGAAAGTATAAAGGATTTTGCATGATCAAGAATATTAAGTTTATAAAATGTAATATCGACCTTTGTCTGTGGAACTTCCTTGTTTATCCGACTTGCACACTGAATCATCATGTAACCAAGGGACTGTATTATTATGCTTGTACACAAGGGGGCAGTTACTTAGGCAGCCATAAATCTCGTATTTCCTAACTTTTGAGTACTTTTCCCTGGCCTTGTTTCAGCTGCATGCTGAACACTAAGAAAAAGTTGGATATGCACACAGTTCTCAGAAGAGGACTCAGGACTCCATTACAGAGGAGGGTTCAGGTGTTTTAGCAGTGGAGTTCTGTGGGGTGGCCCTGGTGCCTGAAACACCGACACTGTCACTCCTGAGAGCTGGGTACTTGCCTCCCTGTTGTGGCTGATACCACAGGGTAAGACACCTTCATTGACAGAAGCAATGACACACAGTTTATTCTCCGTGAGGCACAAGCCACATCTGAGTGCAAGACAGGGAGACTGCAGCTTAGGATGTCCCATTGTTTTTACTGTGATTTCTGTCAAGCAAATGCTGTCATTTGCTTTATATATTTATGTCTTAACATTTCCCTTCTCAGCTCTGCTCCTATTTGATCAGCGATCCAGAAGTCATCACATTTTGGGGAGTCATCACAATTAGGGAGTAATTGGTTGCAAAAAAGAATACACAGTCAGCCTTTTGATTGGTGTGAGCAGTGTCCCTTCACGCAGACAAGCACCAAGTCCACCCCTGAGCAAGTCTGGTGTTACAAGGACTGTGTGCTTTGTCTGCACACTCTTGAAAGAGCTTTAAAAAAAATCTTAAGTTCAAACAAACAAACAAACAAGTAACGTTCATCCCTGTCTTCAGATACTTCAAATATCAGTAAGAATTTGCAGGGATATTACTTCTGTCTGTTCTGAAGAGCAGGAACAATTGGTGTTACAGTGTAACATCAGCAGCTAAATTCAGTACAGTACACTACAGTAACTATGATTTCTTTCTTGATAATTGTGTAATTACAGAAAACCTCTGTGGTCATCCAAGTCTAGTTCTATATTATTGGAAGCAAGACTTAGACACTCATTAGTCTTTCATCTTCAAAGCACCTTTGAAGTACTAATCAATCTTTGCAGCAGTTCTATGAAATCAGTGGAATATTACAGACTCTAGTAGAGCCTGTTGGGCCAAAGGAAGTCCAGAGTTTGCCAAAATAATTCAGGCACATTGGCCACACAGCTACAATCTAGTTTCTTCAGGGAGAATTTAAGGGGGGGAAATCCATAGCAACCCTTTAGTAATCTCAAGGGTTATGCAGTGATTCAGCATAGCCTCTAATATTGGTGGTACTTTTTGGGAAGCAAGGCTGGTGAGTGTGTCATACTGACGCCATACCTGTGCTTCCTTCTGGAGGGCTCCTAGATGAATTCAGAAAAGCCTGACCAAAAAGCCTACCCACTGTCATGGTGGCTTTCCTCAGGGAGCTGATGTACCTTTAGTGGGCACCTTTCCCAGTAACTATGCTGGCATTAGTCATACAACATTTTTTTTCTCCATGGAGAACTCAAAGTTAACTTATTCTATTTTGATACATGGTTTTACAAGTTTGTTCTTTCTCTGTAGGAGCCAGAACCTGAAACTGAAGCAGTAAGTTCAAGCCAGGAAATTCCCACAATGCCTCAGCCCATTGAAAAGGTTTCAGTCTCAACTCAGACCAAGAAGTTAAGTGCCTCTTCTCCAAAAATGCTGCATCGGAGCACCCAGACCAGTAATGATGGAGTGTGTCAGAACATGTGCCATGACAAATACACCAAAATCTTTAATGATTTCAAGGACAGGATGAAAGCTGATCACAAAAGAGAAACTGAGAGAGTTGTGCGAGAGGCAGTGGAAAAGGTAACACTTGCCGAACACCACCTACACTCTGGTTTGAGGAGAGGAGAAGTGTGGATTTTTTTTCACATTCTTTTCTACTTTTTGTAACATCCACGCTTAAAAAAACGAATAAAAAACCTTTTCCAAAGAGACCACATAACAATAGTCTTCATTATAGCTTTTTAGAGTATTTCTGTACAAAAAGGCCTTAGTTTAAACAGAAAACTCCTGCTGGTTTTAATTCTTGTCCAGTGAAATCAGTTTGTGATCCAAAAATGAAAGTAATTGTTCATTCATGAGTATCCATTTCCAAAGCCTTTGTCTCCATTGTCAAGTGTGGTTGTAAACAATGGCGTTGTACATAAATAACTCCTGTTTTCTGACTTAAACATTAAATAGATTCACAGAAATTTTTTTTTTTAATTTTCTGATCTAATGAAAACCTGTTTAAAATTCAGTATCTAAGCCTGAGCTTGTCACCTTTGGCTAGAGAGAGCAGGACAATTTAGGGGATGATTTATCTGACCTCTCTTAAGTACCTGTTTTAAGACAACATGAATTTCCTTCTGGATGAAGGACTATGGAATGAACCCAGAGAGTTTAGGTGTTAGTCCTGTAGGATTAAGACACCAAACTTTTAGATAACTGAGCAAGGGCAAAGGAATCCCACCAACAATGAATACTAAAGGGCACCTCTTACTGAACTCAGCGATGTTCTGTTTTGTATTTTCCACTGTGCCCTTGCTGCAGATTTATATGTGGTTGTAATTTGGATGAGACAAGATCATTGCCTAGGATAAATTCATAAATTTGTGAACTGATCATTGACCAAATATACATTGAACCTATTTAGATGTTTTTGTAGATGCCTAGTAGGATGGAAATATGGTGACATTTTTATTTTGAACGTTTCTTGCGGGATGGAAGTTTTGTTATAACTCTCTAAAGGAGAGAGCTTTTTGTTTTCGAAATAGGAGAAATCTCTAATTATGTGACCTCCCTTCACCTCAGTAATAGAGGTTTAAAGGGTAGAGGTTTAAAGAAGATACTTTTATTCCACTCGCTGTCCATTGACTTGCTTTGCTGACTTTCTTACGGCAGCTGCGTACAGAGATGGAAGAAGAGAAAAGGCAGGCTGTAAATAAAGCTGTGGCCAACGCACAAGGAGAGATGGACAGAAAATGTAAGCAGGTAAAGGAGAAGTGCAAAGAAGAATTTTTAGAAGAAATTAAGAAGCTAGCAGGCCAGCATAAGCAGCTGATTTCCCAGACCAAGAAAAAGCAGTGGGTAAGTGTCAAAAATTTGTTACAAGAGAGTAAGTGGAAATGCATACTGTAGGGCAATTGAAGATGATTTCTTCCGTACTTTTAACTGCTCTGCTCTTTCACTGGTCTTTTGGCTTCAAGGTTTTCTCCTTCAAATGACTGCTTTCAAATTTCCTTAACCCCCAAATTTCAACTCAAAGTTATGATTACTTTCCATTTTAACTAAGTAGCGTTATCAGCACCATCTTCTTGAGTTCTATCAGATGTTAGCACCAAAATACTTTTTTTCTGAATGCAGTTTTACTCCATATAAGACACGTTTTGTATTATGTTCACACTGCTTTTATCTCAAGGCCCTAGAGAGTGCAATATCTGGCCGCATTAATTTGGATTCCCTTGCTAATAACACTGGTGGTGATATCCTTTTGGCCTTTTCCTCTCCTAGCTTTTTCTGCAGCTCTTTTTTGTTGTTTTGTATTTAAGACGTGACTTTCTGAAATGTATTTCCCTCCCTTGTTCAATCCTTAAGGCCAAATCTGCAGCATTGCCTACAAAAACAGCGTTTGTATGCCCTTACAGCAAAGTGAAACCAGACATCTACCATACCCTTCTGTCACATGTTGCAAACTTTTCCCTATTTTTGTCTGTTTTGTGTCTCCTGTTTCCTTTTCAACCCAGAAGTGTGTTCTCCCACACGGCATCTACTCAGATATTGCAGTAACACCGTGCTGGTAGCCTATAAGTGAGTGTGGGTTACGCTGAGGAACAGTGAGCCTGGCACACACACAGACTTTGCTATTCCTTTGTTAATTTTCACACAAAAAGGAAATGAAAGCCATCGTTGAGGAAATCACGCTTCACTGTAATAGCTGCCTAGAAAACACAGGAGGGTGGGTACAAGATTTTCTACTCGCCTGCTTTTGAGCTTTGATTTTGCCAGATGTGGCTGAGCGGGTGCCTTGCCACAAGATGGCACGCTGATCTGAGCAGCGAGGGACAGCCGCCATCCCAGTGCCACTGCCACCCGGGGGACAACCAGCCCTGGCTCGTCCCACAGCCCCCCCCCTCCTTCCCCCCTCCCAATTTGTCTTCTGCTGTAAAGGGCTGTTTGTTTATGTTCAGCCTCATTAGTCCTTGTTCTTACAGATGAAACGACGGTCCCTGCAGAGAAAACTCTGCTCTGCACAAGAGTGAACTAAATCCTAAGGCGAGAGAATCGGTTGCTGACTATCACAGTTAGGAGTTTGGTTTTTTCGAAAGAGAAGAATTACTTTAAATGCTAGAGCTTCTGTAGAGTCTTCTTTTCTGTTCCTCGCAGAGATTCTACTGTGGGTGTTACGATACTGCATTGCTTGGGTCTCTGTCAGTTAGGTAATTCCTCCTTGTCTACCTGTCTCTGCAGACCAGAGGAGTTATTTAGGTCTCTGACTTGATCAAGTTACTGTGTTTAATGAGTCACCAGCTGCGGGTGTCTGCATGCACGCTTTTGCCTGTGGCACTCAAGAGAGAAATTGAATTGCCTTTGCCCACTACAGGACTACGTCAAATTAGTTCTCTTCTGTCAGAAGTTAAGAGGGCACATGTCAGCTGTTGCCACCATTCAGCTGATACGCAGTAACTCAATCACAGTAACTTGATGGTGAGTCTGGACTTTTAGCTGCTTTTTGGGGTTTTTTGAAGGCAGAATTAATGAAAGAGACTCCAGAGACTTACTTTCATCTGCTCCAGTGTGCCTTTACTGTATCCTTTAGCCTTATCAGAGAGTGCCCTGCTATCACATCTTATGATCATGTGCATAAAGCCTCTTTATGACCAAGACAAATAAAGATATAAAGAGCATTTGACAGTCTTGCCTATTTCTGTGGCCCCAGAACTATCTGTCAGTCACTGCCTTAAATGAAGGCATCGCAGAGGCAACTGGTTTGCATGTGGCAGGAGAGGGAGGGTGAGGATAAACACCTTTGCATTCCCACTGATGGATCTGCCTGCCAGCACACAGCCACAGGCGGCTGGAGTTGGTCCAATTACACAACTCCCCAGTGATTTTTCCTTCAGTGGTACTAATGACAGTCCCTGGTGTGTAGTACCGCTCTTGTATGCTGCCATTATAATAATGATACCTCCTTACCAAAATCTCATGTAATTAACACACATACTAAATGAGGTTTGGTGGCTCTGCTTTTAATTAGAAGCAGAGACCTCTGGTTTTGCGTAATGCAGATGTCTAGGCTTGGGAATACAGCTGCTACTATTCATGCTGTGTTTGTCTTTTTTCTCATACCTAAAAAAAAATCCAGTCAGGATGACCGGATTGTTTCACTGGTGATGTACAGACACACGAGAAGGTGCACTCCCATCCCTCAGGGGGCTAATACATAGTTAAAGACCAACATTTTCCGTTGCTGTCACTCGTCACAGTCCCCTTGGCTTAACCCAATTTCATTTTTATACCTCCAGAAAAATTGTATTTAATACAGGTACCTCAAGTAAATAGCAAACGAAAGGAAAAAATGTAAAGGCAGGACTAAACGTCATGAGATGATGCAATCTGATGGCCTCCAGAACACAGGCTAGAGTGATGGTCTTGATAATGTTTAATTTTTTTTTATTTTTCTGAGTTCTTTTATTTGCATATAAGCCTCATTTAAATTGGTGCATAGTTCATTTTTATAGTTTATATTTTATCGTTCTTTCAGTTATGTTTGCATGTGTATTTATTCTAACTTGCAACAGATTGTTTCTAAGCGAATGAGCATTGTCTGTAATGTGTACTGTCTCAAACAAAAGCCCAAGTGATTGATAACCCTTAGAAAGAGGAAAATACAAAGGAAGGAAGAGGCCTGAGGCCAGCTGGCATTTTGCCTTCTCTGCCACATGTGCTGGTACCAGCTTAGATGACACTATTTTCCTTTTGTAAGTGGAGATTTATATCCCACACTTATGGCCGGCATATGTCAAGGGAAGTGCAGGACCCACAGACTGGTTGTCCTCTCCTGTCTTAGCTTTTTTTTCTGATCTCTCCAAGCGGGCAGATGTGGAGCTGGTCTCTGGGCTGAGGCCCGTGCGGTCTGTAATGGAGAGACACAGCTGTTCCCTGCACCTTTGCAGCGGATGGTCCTAATGGTTCCCACAGGCCTGTGGGCAGCCAGAAACATGAAAAACCAGGAAAACGGCTCTCGAGAGGACACTTGTTTGCAGACATTTCTACAAATAAACTTCCCTGGAGCTAAGTTGTAAAAGGAAAACGGAGAGGTTCCTTTCTCATGCAGCGAGGGCAGACCCTTTACTGCTGATGTAAAGAAATAGTTACTGGTTTAGCCAATGCACATGTCTTAGGTTTGGACCTGTCTTCTAGAGCATGTAGAGTTGTTGTGGGTTTGTTTTGTTTTAAGGCAGTTTGGTTTTTCTTCGTAATTCTCTGGTTTATTGTCAGTGCTGTAGCTAACAGGATATTGTGTAAGTGTGTGTTACTCTGTGGTTTGATAGCGGCCTGCACAGACTGTGTGAGATCCCTCCCTCTGTTCCCTGTCATGCGATAGGCATTTCAGACTGAATTCATAAAGATACTCTCTGGTTTTGAGCAGACCAAATTCAGAAAGACACACCTGAGAACATTAGAACCTGGTTTTCAAAGATGCTGAGTGTAAGTGGCTCCTTTAGGAGCAATGCCACCTGACTTTACAGTATTGTGTCAGAATGAGAGTTCATGTTTTTGCAGCACTCCCTTAAGGTGTATAGAACCACCTGGAGATCAGGGAACATTGTCTGTCTGGCTGTCGTATCTCCTCGTTGACCACCAGTGATGTTGACCAGCATGTCAATTCCCTTTTTTTAAGTTCCTCAGAAGCCACAGGGTTATTTTCCCTGGAACCAGGTATTTCTGCAGAAATCACGGCCTGTGCAACATCTCTTCTTTCAGGAGTTTTGTGCCGTCCTGGCAGGCATGACAAGGGGCAAGAGCCCAGGTTGACATCCAGTGTACACCAGGCCTTCTCCGGTTTCTGGAAGGCTTGAAGGAAAAGGCACTGTCTTGCTCTTCTCAGGTTTTGTTTTCACCAGGTTGCAGCGCTCTCTGGCAGCCAACAATCCCTAATGGCAGTAGCCTCCTTGCAGGCCTGCCCCAAATGGGCTCCATAAAACAAACCGCTCAGTAACACATTATTCATTTCTCCAATAAGGTTGTTGTGGGTTTTGAGATTTTCCTAGCTCAAGAGGACCTTCCTCTGAAAACTGCGGAAAGGTCAGGCTTGTAAAGAAACCTCAGAAACCTCAGAAGGTTTTTCAAGCTTGCACAGAACCTGTTCAACGCCAGAAGTGCCTGTTGATTTATTGTAGCTTTTAAGACAGATCAGGATGCCGTTATACAAATGTAGGGTAAAAGATGGTTCCTTCACTGTGTAGCTGAAAAACGTCACTGCACTGCCCTGAGAGATGAATTTTCTTAAACGAGAGATGATTTTTTTTTCTAAAGCAATAGTCCAGACTCCAGAAAACATGAAAGCATTGTGCAGATTTACTAAAGACTGATGCTTTACCCAGCGCGTGTGAAAAATGCCCTCCTGCCTTTGGCTGCCCCAAGCATAAAAGAAAGAGAAGCCTTGCTCTGCCTGTACTGGTGCATCCATGGGCAGGTGAGAGCGCTGGTGTGTTGGGAAGGAGAGGTCCTGCAAGGCTGGTAATCTTCTGTTTTGTTCTCCCCAGTGCTACAACTGTGAAGAAGAGGCCATGTACCACTGCTGCTGGAACACTTCCTACTGCTCCATCAAGTGTCAGCAGGAGCACTGGCATGCTGAACACAAACGTACCTGCCGCAGGAAAAGATGAAAGAGTTATTCCTCCCCTAGAAAACCACCCCGATGATTGCTATTCTCAGACACAGCGGTTTTTGTTTCCAAGAAGCCAAAATTGTTTAGAATTTGCTTCCCATTTTGCACCAGCCTTTAAACACTTTTCGTAAAAGAAATTTTGCACAGTAATTTCAATCTTCTGTTGAATGCTCCTCCAAAATTTTGTCAGCAAAATGAATTTAACATCAGTGGGAGCAGGTTACTTTAAATAATTTTAAACTAGAGGATTTGTTGCATTTTCAGCAAATTTTAAAACATTTTTAGGTTTTACAGAGATTTTAATCTTTAAAAAGAGCAGATCTAAAAATAAAAAAAATCATGCAAGTTTAACAAAAGGAACATTTAAAAGCTAGATCTGAATGTAAGAAGTATAGAACTGTTTCAGAAAAACGAAGCATACTACCTTGATGTAACATTTATTTCTTAACCTTGTTGAGCTGGTTTTGTTCAGCTTAATTTTACTGTTTAAAGGCATTATCTATTGGTTATACCAGTGGGTACATGATTGAATTTAGGGAACAGGGTTGACACAGCAGGTGCTAGTCCTGCGTATTTTTTCTTAAATATTTCCCAACTGTGTTTTATTTTCATTATTTCTTTTCAATATATAACTTTTATAACAAAATATTAGCTTTGATCTTGTAGTTTAAAATCACAGGGAACTGGGGTAATCTTTTACTGAGCTGGATCTTAGAGAAAAATGAATATTTAAATTTTGAAGTTTGCACATTTCATCTTTGTCCTAACATGAGTGCTTGTAATAAGAATAAGAAAAGCCAAAAATCAGAAAAAGCAACTACCTTTATTCATACACGGAATTATGAGGCATACAAATTTCTTTATTGCGCCCCCCTCTTCGGCCTCCCCAATCCAACGCCATTCGACTGCCTATGATCTGGTGTCACCTGGTCCATTGTAACTTGATAATAAAAGGAGAAAAAGCACTTAAGTTTCACAGAAGCCGTTATGTTTGTAGTAATGGGTCATTGCCTAATAATGAGCTCCATCACTGTACTCAGAATGAAGAATAACTGCATGTTAATTTTCTTGTATTAAAGATGCCGTGATTTGTAAAAAGTCTGTATTTTGCGGAATGTCTGGATTAAGAAGCATTACCAATAGGAATGGATCGATAGTTGAAAAATGATTTTCTTTTTGTTTGTTTTATATATAGATATATGAATTGCATCCATGTTCAGAGACGATTTTTTAAATAGATGTAAAGCTTACTTAAATAGCTTTTCTTTTAAAGTGTCTCCGCATTTTAGTTTCTTTCAAAGACTGGTCTTAGACTGAGTCATATGCCCATTAATCATCCAGCTATTTTTTGAGAAGTTAGAGGAATAATTTGTAAATATTTATTTAGATCTTTGATATTTATTGAAAGCAATTACATGATGGAACGATGGAAGCTGAAGAATCAGGAGGAAAGCCTTTAAAAAAGTTTTCTCTAGGATTTGTCAGGGTCATTGTAAAGATGAAAATATAACTAAGACTTCTGTGAACTACCACTGAAATCCTGATCTTTTTTACTTACAGTGGTGATATCAGTTAATTGTCTAGATATCGCCAAATAATGCCCAATACGTTGCAGAAATTAAGTGGTAAGTTGATTGGAAAAAATAGGAAGTAGATGGTAACTTGTATTACCACAGCTACGTTATTGCCTGATAAATGTGTAATTAACTTTTGTCGCCTCTGTGTTGTGACTGTAAAACACTTCACAACTAAAAATCAATCTTGTTCGATTACTTTACAAGTTCCAAAACTTCGATCCACCCCTATGAAAGCAAGTTATTGTGGAAATATTTTTGGTGTAAAATCATTCCAGAATATGTAATATTTAACTGATAGCTGCATGAAAGTAAGATTCGTGTTACTTTGGCTTTTTTGTCTCTGTTGACACGGTTGCACATTTCCAAGTTACTACAGCGTGAAAACTGTGTGTTTTAAAGAAAAAAAAAAAAACAAAACAACAAAAAAAAAAGATTGTGGCCTGGTTTTGTATAAGTTTTAGGTAAAATTACAATTGATTGTTTTAGGAATCATGATTTAAAATTAATTTTTCTGCAAATCATAAAGCTATATTAAAGTGTTGAGCTTAGCCACTATGCACATTGTAATTATTCATTGTGGCTGTCCAGTTTATGATGCATTCTGGCATTTTGTAAGCTGCTCTGACTAGCAATATATAGAGTCATTTAATGTGTTAACATTGGTTAATAAATGTATTTAAAAAAAAAACCCTCATTGAAAGCGTCTGTGTTGATCTTGGCCTGTTGTCCTTGCACCCTTGGGTGGCTGTGAGTCAGGCTGCCGTTCTTCTCTTCTCCTGGAAGGACCAGGCTGGGGATGGGGCCTGGGGAGACCTCGTTCCTGACTGGGGTGAGCTGGCAGGTCCATGCCAGGGCTTGACCAGAAACACACCTCTCAGCACTGAAAATGAACCTTGTCGGCCCTTTCAGGGCCAGCAGCTCCCAGGGCTGTCCCCATCATGTTCTGGCTTTAATCATAGAATCATAGAATTGTCTAGGTTGGAAGGGGACCTTTAAGAGCATCTAGTCCAATCACCAACCTAACCCTGATGAAAAAACAACCCATCACTAAGCACTTTTAAATACCTCCAAGGATGGTGCCTCAACTGGTTCCCTGGGAAGCCCATTCCAATGCTTGATAACCCTTTCAGTGTAAACATTTTTCCTGATGTCCAATCTGAACCTCCCCTGGCACAACTTGAGGCCATTTCCTCTTGTCCTATCGCCTGTGACATGGGAGAAGAGACCAACCCCCACCTCTCTACAGCCCCCTTGCAGGTAGTTGTAGAGAGCAATAAGGTCTCCCATCAGCTGCCTCTTCTCCAGGCTGAACACCCCTAGTTCCCTCAGTCTCTCCTCATAAGGTTTACTCCTCAGACCCCTCACCAGCTTTTATGCCCTTCTGTGGACATGCTCCAGCACTTAATGCCAGGTCCTGCATTGCCAGCAGCTGGGTGGGGGGCTCACTGACCCCCCTGCCCTTACCAGTGGCCCCGCTCTGCCTCCTCCCTAACCCAGTCCGTTCTGGATTTTATTAATAAAATAGTTTTATCTGGATGAACTGAGGGGACTTTGAGAACTCGGCTTCAGCCCAGGCAGCGGCAGTGTTCCTCTTGCACACACATCCCCCCCAAGAGATTCAGTCTCTCTCCCGTGTTTTTGAAGTCGGGGCTCGCTGCCAGCGAGGTGCCCAAGGGAGCCGGGGGCTTGTGCTGGTGCTGCTGCACACGGGGCATGGCCCACGGCCACCCCCTCACCCCCCACCCCAAGAGAA
>VXBJ01004145.1:415464-462742 GCA_013400055.1 Nycticryphes semicollaris
GACCTCAGGGCAGCTGGAGGGACACTGTGGGAATTGGTTTCTCTGTTGCAATTAAGAGGTTCCCTGCGGGAATTAAGACCTGGCAAGTCTTGTTAATCCTGGGGTGGAAGAAAAAAAAATTAAATATTTTAAAAGCCTGCAAAACTCTCTTATTATTTTATTCTCAAAAATAGCGTATAACACAAGACTACAAATTTTACTAACTCACCTTGATGAAATTGGGTTTAATACAAATAAACCAGCCGAGCGCATGTGTTGGNGTGGAATGCTTTGAAAGTGCCACGGCAGCTTTCCACTCCCACCTCTCTTCCCCATCACACATCTCTCTGTCATTTGACCCCTGTACCCCATCAGATGTCCCATGCTGGGCCCTGACACCGCCATCCCTGGAAAGCAGAGGAGGACATTTGTCCTTGCACTGCCCCAAAGTCCCTTCCACCAGCACCTTTAGGATGAGCAGGGGTTTCGCTGAGCAGCTGCGTGTCCCCCCCACCCAGACAGGGCTGTACCGTGGTGCCTTCAGAGCATTAGGCTTAAAGGCAGCATTTGGCTTTTTTGTTGTTGGCTTCTCCTATTGTTTGTCATTATTATTTCTATCATTAACATTATAATTGTTGTGAATTAATAATTTTAACCCTGGCTATTGTTCTGTTTCAATAAGGAGGAGCAGCGGTTTCTGCCTCCTGCTTCCTTTAGGTGGAGCGAGCTGCCCGGCTCAGGGCTGCCTTGTGTTTCCCCATCTGAAATGACCCAGCATTTGTGAAATATGTTTGGGATTTGTTACCCGTAGTCAGGGGCTACCCAGGCAATTTTCACCTTTAGCCTCGCATCACAGATGTGATCTGGGCATGGGCTTTCCAAATGCTTTTCATAAATCTAACTGGGAGGGGCAGGCATCAAAGCCAGAAAGACCCTTCCCTGCATTGGTGCATGTTAAGGAAATTCAATTGCAAGTAGAAAGGTTCACCCATTTGTGAGAATAATGGAATATAATAGAATATTTTGGGGGTTAAGTGGAAGATGTTCAAAGGTAAAGTAAAAGGAAAAAACTTTTTCGTTCAAAAAAAATGTCATATTTTATCTTAATAAACCCTATTTCCAGATGTCTAAAGAATCAAAAGTTATGTTAAACTCTGAGTAATGCTTTTTCAAAAAAGAAATGCTGGGTTGCTAAAAGTTCAAAATAGTAAAATCAGAGAGAAAATCAACTCTAAATTGCCCCTCCCACTCCCTGTGGCCATACCTGCCCCAGGACCTCTCCAGCCCCACAGCCTGGACCCAACAGTGAAGTGCAGCGAGATGCCTTCAGGCCCAGCAAGCAGCAACGGAGGGGCTGGAATTAAACACAACGTCTGCTTTGCAGATAACTTTTACATAGAAGGGGAGAAATAATTGAAGATATTAGAGAAGGAAGGCTGAGAGAGAGTGAAAGGGACACGCGAAAAGGCAGAGAGATGTGTTTTTTTACAAAGCCACCATCCAGTTCCTGTTAACTCCCTGGAAGTGAAAATGAAGCTGGCGTAAAACTTCCATGGAAATAGGATTTGCCCTCAGAGAGATACCTAAAAATAAACATGAGTTCTGCATAAAGACACTACTGCGAAGCTGGTTATCCAAAATGCTTTATTAGTGTTCGGAAAAGGCAGCAGAAAACAATGTTTATTAATAAAGCCAGAGTACTTTTTTTTTTTTGTAATTACTTCGTTAATGGGAGAAGTATCATTTGCAACCAACCACCACAGGTGGCTCTGGGCTCCGCTTGCTGCCAGGTGAGGTCTCCGGCTCCCCTCTGCTCATTCTTCCATGGGAAGAGTGGGTGGGAGCCATGATCCCACCACACTTGGCCACACCAATGAGCTTCTGTCCCCTGCAACAGGGCCTTCAAGGTGAAAAATGGCTTCATATAAAGCAAAAAGGGGACCGGTGCCACACACGCAGCAGCTCTCGAAGCCCCTGTCATCAGGAAAGTGGGGTTTGCCTGGCCTGGGCCACCCACGAGCACCTTGACTCATCAGGGCACCCTGTTAACAGGCGTTGGGAGGAATTTCTGTTCCTTGTTAGGAGGAATTGGAGCCTATTTCATGTGAGAGCATCCACACCCCAGCAGCACGGGCAGTGCGGTGTGGGCAGGGAGATCCTCTGCGGCCTTCGCTGCAGCTCAGCCCCTGCCAGGGAACAACACTGTCGCCTTCCCAGAGAACAGGCACGGCCAGAAACTCTGCCATGCACAGCTGAGGCACTAGAGAGAGAATTTCCTTGGCTGATACAAGACTTGACCCAGTGACAGAGCCTTTCCTTGTCTTTTCACAAGTCTGTAAAGACCATGAGAGCCGGAGAGCCTTCTATTTTTCCCCTGAAGAAAGGAGAGATGTGCAACCCAGTAATGCAATTGCGGGTTATTTCTTCCTGCAGATGCTGGAGCCAGCAGCATTTTAACTTTGGGCCCCCTGATGTCCACAGTGAGCAGTGAGCAACCCTCTCTGTGCTGACTGAGCCACTGGATGCTGAGCTGGAGCCTGGGACCACTCAGCCCTTCCCACCAGCAGTGCGGGTGCTGCGGTTCGGTGCGGTATTTGGATGGGTGCAAAGCTGTGCTTGCAAAAAAACCCCCAAAGACAGCAAGCCCTGGAGCTTGTATTTCACCCCAGCCAGTTGGGGTGAGGTGGGGTTTTGGAGCTGGGAAGGGAAGCAGGGGGCAGCTCACGTGGCTGATCTCTGCCATAGAGTCCTGGGTGCCTGCCCATGGGTGAGCCCTGGTATGGGAAAGAAATGGAAGATTGGGGTGAGGAGGATTGTAAGTACGCTCAAGTGACTCACACCTGGGGTGCTGGGAAACACATATATCATACAAATTGTTTAGTTTTGTATGCTTGTGGGTCGAACATCTGCACTTAGTTAACATAAGTCTGTGATAGGCTCAGGGGCATCTTATCTGGCCGCATGAGATTCCTGCCTTCTTGTTGAAGATCAAAGCTCCGGGGAAAGAGCTAGGCCTGTTTGAACCCTTGAAATACCAGCTAGAGCAGGGAGTCGGCTCGCTCTCTCCTCCACTCCCCAGCCAACAAGGACTCTGGCTCACAAGGATGCTCTTGCTAATAAGGACTGTCCTATTCTGCAGTGCCTGTGTCCCCTGCTTGCCTACCTCTGCCTGGGTGGCTGCTTCAGAGATTCCCTGATCCACGAGGTATTGAGGTTAAATTTGTGCTTTGTCTTTCATCTGTGGTTTCTGGTTGTTCCTGTGTCCTGCCTGCATCGGCTCACGCACCTGGTGTGATGGCACTGGCACTGCCTCTGCAGGGAAAGAGCAACTGGGAATTCAGGCTTAGGAGCCACAGCCCTCCCCAAACTCCTCCCCAGCCTGGTGCTGCCACCCTTTTCCCCTTGCAGGCTGCCTGGTGTGGTCCCTCCTGCACCAGCAGCAGCTGCCCCAGGGAACAGCATGGCCACTGACTTGGTGGTCCTGTCCTGGGGCTGACTGAGGAATTACTTGTGCCCACACCGCGAAGGTCATCAGCGCCACCACCACTCCTTAACACGACTTCAGTAGGGCTGACTGTGTAACAGCAGTGCAGAACTGGATCCAAAGATTTTGGCAGGGTTGTTTTGCTCTGCTTTTTTAAATCCTCTGGGTTTTTGGTTATTTTTCTTTAGAAATTTTTTAATCCATGGTTTGGTTGGCTTGATCCTGTGTTCAGAGAGGCACAAAGGCAGCCATGAAGGACAGGGAAAGTTCTCTAAAGGCTTTTATTGGAGTAAACTGTGCCCTGAAGGGAATTTCAGCCAAATTTCTCACCATTTACTGAACTCAAGTTCATCACGTCCCTCTGACCTCTGAGCTCAGGTGTCATTCTATTGCTGTTGCAAAGTGGGGCTCCTCACCTCACTTGTCCCCTGTGGGACACATTGGGATTGAGGTTCTCCTCCAGACCAATCTTCCAACCTTTCCCCACAACCTGGGATGCAGAGTTCCAGCTCTATGTCAGTTGAGTGGAGCTGGTGGCGCCCAACATCAGAAGAGCCTTCCAAGATGCTGTTCACTTCCTCATTGGAACCATACAGGTGCTGCAAGGAAGCCATATAATTCCTGCTGCTCTTTCAGGACCCTGATGAAAACGCTCTCGCTCTTTCTTATAGAGTTGATCTGTATTCAAAACTGAAGTCAAATGTGGGCTTTGGGGGCAGGTTTTTGGGGGGGTCTTCTTCTTTTGAAGAGTATGATTGGAAATGCAGGTCTGCATTGCGCCAGTGCTCTCATCATGTTACAGAATCACACAACGATATGGGGTTGGAAGGGACCTCTGGAAGTCATCTAGTCCAACACACCCCCCCTGCTTAAACAGGTCCTCCTAGAGCAGGTTGCACAGGAACTTGTCCAGGTGGATTCTCAATGTCTCCAGTGATGGAGACTCCACCACCTCCCTGGGAAGCCTGTTCCAGTGCTTTGTTGCTCTCAAAGTGAAGAAGCTCCTCCTCTTAAGTACAAGTTTGTGTCCATTTCCCCTTGTTCTCTCACTGGGCACCACTGAAAAAAAGACTGGCCGACTGGCCTCTTCCGCTTGAGACCCACCCTTTAAGTATTTATAGGTGTTGATCAGATCCCCCCTCAGCCTTCTCTTCTCCAGACTAAAAAAGACCCAAGTCCTTTTCTTGTAAGAGAGATGCTCCAGGCCTCTAATCATCTTTGTGGTCCTCTGCTGTCCCTTCTCCAGCAGTTCTTTGTCCTTCCTGAACTGTGAAGCCCAGAACTGGACACAGTACTCCAGATGTGGCCTCACCAGGGCAGAGTAGAGGGGGAGGATAACCTCCCTCAATCTGCTGGTCATGTCCTCTAATTATCATTCTTCCTGTGGCTCAGCATTTCCAAATCAAAACTGGGTAAATAGAAATATATTTTACCTAAAATTACATCAAACTGCCAATGAGACTAATCATAATCTGCATTTCTGGTTGCTTTCTCCAACACTTACACTTTGACACGTTTCCCTCGGACTGACACATTGCACCCTGACTTTGTCCCTCTCCTGCAGATGTGTTGGCTTTATTGCACTGGAGAAGTGAAAGGTGCTGTTGGGTGTAAGTGAAGTGCAATGAAAGTGCACGTGTTCCCATGCACGCACAGCAGAAGCGCAATTGCACTGCTCTCGCAGAGAGGCAGCAACCCTGCCATGTGATCCACTGCAAATGGGAGCATTTTAACAGAAGTTTTCATTTAGAAAATCTGTTTTTTGTTAGAAAACACTCAGAATTGAATGATCTCTAATAGTGATTTTATTGTGGCTTAAAACTACAGTTAAAAGCCTCTTGTTCTGTTAAAAGGCTTGGCCCTGATATGAAAAAATACTTCCATTCTTTGAATGAAAATATAACTGAGAACACACTCCACTTCTTTCTTTTCTTTCTCTTTAACCAAAGAGCTGCAAGAGGAGGGAAGGATCTAAACATTCCCCATCCCATTTTTTCTGGCAGGGTGGGCTGTGGCTTGCCAGGTCTGTGGATGCATCTCCATCACTGCCTGGGTGCAGGGACCCCACCTCTGCTGAGCCACTGGGGCTGCGGGGCGGCCACGCAGGGTGTCTGCTTGGCTGTCAGGCCCTTCAAACACACATGAGTGCCTATCCTCACCCCAGTGTGCAGTGGGGAGAGACAGGGGCATGTGAAAAAATTCCTCCTGTGGATTTCAGCAAAGTACCTGAAACCAAATATCTGTGAGAGGCATCCTAGAAATGTTAATAACCACATGTCTGAAATGGAAAATTGAATTCCTCTGTGTCTCCTTGGCCACTAAGTTCTTTTGGGCAGTTGGCTCAAATTCTCTTCTTCCTCTGCTCCACAAACAGTGGCCATGCCATACTCCCTTCCTGACCTTGCTTCCTGGAAACGCTATTTTCTTCTTACATGCGGCTGCTTTTCTCACTCTAGTCTTCTCTCAGCACTTCCCTGCTTCAGTTCTGCCTTTTCCCTGATATAGACATGTGGGTTTTTTTAGTTTCCTGAACCTTTCAGGTAGTGATAACCTCCGTCCTTGTCTTGCACCACATCTGTCCTCCTCTGCACATTTCCTCTCTTGGGTCTTATCCCACAGCCCCTTGGCTGAACTCAGCAGGCAGCAGTTCATCCAGACATCCAGGCTGAGTGTGGGGCTAAGAGCAGCCAGGTTGTGTCCCAGCACGTGGAGCTCCCTCATCTGCAGTCAGCCCATCTAGGTGAGAAAATTAAAATCACAGAATCACAGAATCATCACGGTTGGAAAGGACCTCTGAGGTCACCAAGCCCAACCATACAAAAAACTTCCTACAATCTCAGCCACTAGAGCATGCCCTGAAGTGCCACATCTATGTGTTTCCTAAATACCTCCAGGGATGGTGGCTCAACCACCTCCCTGTGCAGGCTGTTCCAGTGCCTGACCACTCTTTCACTAAAGTAATTCTTCCCAATATCTAATCTGAACCTCCTTTGCTGCAACTTCAGACCACTTCCTCTGGTCCTGTCATTATTCACTTGGCAGATGAGGCCAACCCCCACTTCTCTACATCCTCCTTTCAGGGAGATGTAGAGGGCAGTGAGGTCTCCCCTCAGCCTCTTCTCCAAACTAAACATGCCCAGTTCCCTCAGCCTCTCCTCATATGACTTGTTCTCTAGACCCCTCAGCAGCTCGGTAGCTCTGCTCTGGACACGCTCCAGCACTTCAATGTCCTTCTTGTAGTGAGGGGCCCAGAAATGAACACAAGACTCGAGGTGAGGCCTCACCAGTGCCAAGTACAGAGGCACAATCACTTCCCCACTCCTAATGGCCACGCTCTTCCTGATACAAGCCAGGATGCTGTTGGCTGCCTTGGCCACCTGGGCACACTGCTGGCTCATGTTAAGCTGGCTGTCCGCGAGCACCCCTCAGGTCCTTTTCTGCTGGGCAGCTCTCCAGCCACTCTTCCCCAAGCCTGTAGTGCTGCTGGAGGTTGTTGTGACTGAAAATGTAGGCCCCTACAATTAGGTGCCTGAGACTGCAGGGTTAGGTAGTCTCAACTGCTTGACCCTTCCCTCCACATGCACCATCTTTTTTCTGGCCTTACCTCCTCTCTACACCAAGTGCTCCTCCTAAACCTGCCCTTTATTGAAGGCTCCTTCCTCTGCAGTGATGGCTCAGTACAGCTCTTCTCTCAGTGCCTCTCCCCACCAACTCCAAACCTTTCCCAAATGCTGCCACTCCCAACTGTAAGCTCTTCCCTGTTGTGGTTCTTCCACCGCCTTCGTCCTTGCCTTCAGACCCCTCCACAGGACACTCCCTTGCATGAAGCCTATCATTGTTAATGTACCATAGAATGAAATAGACACATGATCAACTTTATGATTTTAGGATCAGCCCATTAAGTGGCCATAGATGTATAGAATTTTGTGATAATTACAAAAAATTATTATTAGTTGTGTTGTGGGATCCCAGGAGCAAAGACTTTGTGTTTTTTCTCCTGGGTGGATCATACAGAAGACAACGGGGCTTTGGTACTGAAGAAATCTTGCCTGTGAAGACCAGAAAGAAGTATCAGAGGAGTGCTCCTGGTACTGACTTTGGCTGTTGTGATATGGTATGAGCTGCTGAAGGTCATCAGTCTATGGCTGATCTTAAATGCCATGCAGTTCCCAGCATCAGGATACACGCCAAAAATGTGTAGACATGGGCTGCTGCTGGTTTGCTGGGTAAGAAAGTGAGAGACACTGCTTCAAAGATGTTGACCTCAGTGAGGTACAGCACAAATAAGGCAAGCCTTGAGAGGAGTTTTTGGACCAGCTGATACCCCTGAAAGGAGAAGAGAAAAACCCTGGAAAGGAAAGTCTGTTTAACTAAATCATGGTGAGGTGAGAGAGCTTTTGGGAAGGTGGTCTGTCAAATGAGCGCTCTGGATACCAACAAATAGCTCAGGTTGAACTTTTACATCTTATCTCCAAACGAAATGATTTTTACTTTTAGAATGTAGAATCTGGTTACTTACCCCCCCACCCCCCCCATCTTCAAATCTCAGCCAGTTTTAAGAAGTTCTTCTATTAAAGAAAAAATTCAAAATGAGGGTTGGCTCTTACCCTGGGGGCAGTGGGGTCCATCCCCACTGGGATGATCTTCCCAGTCTGCACCTCTCCCACTGTCCATCCGGCTGTGTCCCACGCCAGCGCCTGGCCCAGGCCCCCAAACCCTTGTAGGGATTTGTACACCCTGAGAGAGGGCTCAGCCACTGCTCAGGCTGCTGGCAAAAAGCTGTGCTGGAGAAAGCGAGAAGTTTCCCCAAATCTGTCTCCCCTGTGATCCTCTTCATAGGGTGACTGGCGAGAATTTGTTGTCGATCTCTGTGCATGTACCCCCCACCCTGCTGCAAGCAAATTTCTGTGTTGAAAAACACACAAAAAAGCTACAAGGTCTTTTATCAAGCTGTTTTTTCCAGCTCTTACCGTGTTAGCATCAACCTGATAATGAATAAATTACATTGTTCTTATTGTGCATGAACTACTTCAAATTTTTTGTTGTTTTTGAGATTCCCCACCAGCTTTTCAGCGCTATAAGCCACCATTTCACAGAATGGTTTTTAAAATGTGTACTTGAAAGATTCTGACCTCTTAAAAATCCTCATCACCACCAGCATTAAACATCAAGATATTTGTCAAATTAAATCAGGAACTACTGGCTGTTCTGCCATCCTCTTCCTTCTGCCACCCACAACTTGCCCTCCTCTCACAGGTCTTGTGTTGCACTGCAAAATTGTGGGTTCTCTGACCCGTACCCACCTCTTGTGATGAGCAGCCTCAAATTTCAGCCATTGGAGATTGTGATTTTATACCCTGAACTTCTCAGACAGGCTACCAGAAATATGAGGACTCAGAATTTCACCCTTTGAAATCACATTTGGAAAATCAGAGCTACGGCCAGACCTCTTCGCCGGGGACGCTGCAACTCAGCATTCTGGCAGCCAGCTCTAAAATCGCCTTATTTTTGGAAAAGGCCAGTGGAAATAGGCAGATCACATTTCCTGGAGGCCTCATCTGCAGGCCCAAGGCTCCTGAACTGGTATGTTGGTTCCAGCCCAACAGGAGTGACCAGGCTGTTACCCATATGGCTCCACTGGCAGAAAGCTCCCACAGAGACGTTAACATCTGATCAATAACTTAAGGGACTGATTAGCAACATGTCGGTAGCAAGACCTTGCAACAAAAGTGATAAGTGACAAATTTGAGGAGTTTTACAGTACTAATGCTTGTTATTGCTTCTCACAAAATGTTACCAAGCTTACAATAATCTTTACACTTTCAGCAAAAATGTGAACAGTATATTTGAATATATTAAAAAGAATTAAAAAAACATTTCACAAAAAACATTTGTTGCCATATGAAAGTCTTTCAGCAATAAATGCCCACACCAGTATTTAAACATTGTTAAAAGTATAATGATTTGTACTAATAAATTATGCAACAAGAGAGGTAAACAAAATAAAATTACAGTATAGCTCTCCATGTTCCTCCACTGAGCGTCCGCAGCTCTCGGAAGCTCCATTTTAGATGACTAATTAAGAAACTGATATTTTCAGAGCAACAAAAATAAAAGCTTTTATTTGTTCATTTGAATATAAAACAGGCGTTATCACAGATGTACAAAGCGTACTGGTGGTTTAACATACAAGAAGGTTGCTGTCCTTTGCACATAAAAATTTTTGTTTGAAACTGTGATTGGCTGAGTTACATGAATTTCTCTAACCAGTCACCACACTCTATGAAATAACGCTGCTAACATTCAACTGATAAAAGGGACAGTCTTCCCTTGGGTAAAGTGTCAAGCAGGATTAAATATATATAATAAACAAGCACCATGAGGAATCTGCTCCTGTTTGATTAGTTTTGTGTTTAAATGTTCATTGTGTACCCTCTTTTTTTTGTGCATGTGCATCAAGTTGATTACATGGTTTTGTCTGACTCCAAAAGCACAAGGTCACAAGACAAACATTTTATACATTCTCATGAATGGTTTATCTACAGTACAGTTTCTAATACAGAACAATCCTTCTTTATTGCTCAGTCTGATGGTGCTTAAATGTTTCCTTCCTTTTGCTTGCACAACAAAACCAGAAACTCAGTTTATCATTTCTCTTAACTCAGGATTTAACAACCACGGATGACAGGTTGCAGAAGAGAGCTGTTATTAACTGCGTTTCACAACTGCATTGCAGTTCTTTTATTCTCTACAAATGCAAAGTTGACTTCGTGAAGGTTAAAGTGATGCTTTGAACGACAGCGAGATTTGTTTTGCAGTACTGAGATCAGCGATAGCAGGACTTCACAAGTTAGTTCACACACTGCAATTATGTTTGTAATCAATCAACATCTTGTCTGAAACCTTACAACAACTTGCCATTAAGAACAGATTTTATTCTTTTCCGGGAGCAGAAAATGAATTTGACAAAATATAGGATTGGTCTGCAGAGCATGGATAGGGCTATTCACAGGACGGTGCAGGCGGAAAGGATGGTCTGAAAGAAAAGGTGTCTGACATGGCAGGATGCTCTGTGCTGTACATGCAGACTAAAACGTTCCTACCTTTTAAAAAGATTCCAAACACCCAGCATCGAGACTCCCTTATGCGTGATATAAACATGATTACATTTGCCCTGCAACAATCTTAGTCATGCATATCCGGTAATGAGAGCCAGCACATGAACGTCATTGGGGACAAGAAGAAAAGCATTCTTGGACTGCAGCTGGTAAATCCCACTCGTGATCACAAACGGGTCAATTCAGTTACGGCCACGTGAAGGAAGGGGAAAGGCTGGAAAAAAAGGGCCACGGGGCACAGGGAAGACAACAGAACTGGGGGATCAAACCTCTCTTTTATCCAAAGGTAGTAAAATGAAGGCAGCTGTGATGCATGTTTTCCTACTCTTCTCCCGCGACGGCCTCAGAGCGGAGACCGGGGGACGACTCCGTTCTTTAACCAGGCAGATCGGTTCCTCCGATGTTTCAATGCGTTTAGGGACTAGTTAGCAGAGGCACGATTCGTGCCGAATCGGTTGCAGTGACTGTACGCTCCTCTCTGTTAAGGAATAAATTAAAGACCATCGAAACAATTGTTTCCCGTAAATGTAAACTGGATGCATTGGCCACCGAGCTACGTGTCCTAGCTGAGAGGCAAATCGATAACTCTGTGCAAATAACCCCGAAACTTTTCCTTGTAGCAGTAAAAACACCAACTAAAACAATGAAAATTGTGCAACAAAGTTCTGCAGATAGACAACAGTGCTATTCCTCAACCTGCCTTTTCTAAGTCTAACAAGTGTATGCACATGCCAGCACGAATATTTATTGTTGCCTCCATGGCAAAGAAAAGAACATTATTTTAGTGCATTTTTCGTCTTAAATTCATTCACTGCCTTAAAGGCAGCAATAATTCCACTTGCTGGTATCTAGAGGATTCTTTTCGACAGGGATACTTAGCAATCCAGGATTGCTTTTTTTGTTTTTTTCCAAAAATTTGTGAGTAACATTTGATTATCTACAGTGGGAGACACCATGCAAGTGACAAGTACTGCATTTTAAACTTTAAAATCTTTTGTCATTAGTGAATTTATATTTCATATATATATATTTGATGTGATACTATCCACTCAAGATAATACAACACTTTGTTTTTATATTAGCAAACATTTCAAGAGTTTAATATTCTTGAATGTTTTTTCTCTTTTATACTTCTAAAGAGATCAAAATAAATTAAACGTTTTGTACATAATTACAGAAGAAGTAGTTAACTTATTTTATCTTTTTAGTTTAGTACAAAGATATTTGCAAGTTCATTGCCGAAATACCCTATTTATAAATTTCTTCCATTCTAACGCTAACGGCAAAGGCTCTTTGGCCTTTGGGCTTTCAGCATCTCCGACAGAAAGCTGCAAGGGTTCTAATTGAAAGGTGCTACTTTGGGTATTCTCCTCGTACCACTACATAGTTTCCTAAGATGTGGGATCTAAAATGGCTTAAGTTAGTAACGGATCTGTATTCGTTAGCTTTTTATGACAAATGAAGAAAACAATTACTTGTATTAGTATGAAAATTGTTTTAAAAGAATCCATTTGGAGGGCAGAATAAAAAAAAAAAAATCTACTTCAGCTTACTTAATGTAAAATACAAAGCCACATTTACTCAAAAAGCAGTATTGTCCAATAAGCAAAAAAAAAAAGTTTAAAATGGGCTTTTCCAACACACTGAAGGGCCTTACCCCATTGTCCTTCTTTTCTAAAATTTAGTGGTAAAAGAAAACATTTCACATTTTATTTCCTGCCAATCGTGACTGCTTTGAAAAGTCGTAATAGAAACAGTTCCATTCTGATGAGTGTCAGCATCTTATCTGCACACTTTTTTAGTGGACACCAAAAAATTTTATACATCTATAGTAAAGTCCATGGAAGCTTTAAGGTACAAGACTACATGTTGTAGGCCACATAGATGGGATCTAGCTGGTCTGCCAAAAATCCATCTCGTAGGTGCATACGTTGTTTCTCTCCACGGGAGTTGATAGGAATTACACCAATGTCCACAACCACCACCACCCCTACAATCAGATAGTGTTCCTCTAGGACCACGTTGGTGACCAAAGGGACCAGGTCCAAAGCTTCTTGCTCTGATCCATCCAGCTCAACTACAACGACCAATAAGTTTGTCCAGGTAAACACCGCACTGCAACAAAAGAAAAAATAACATTAGTAGTGGGGATTTTTTCCCAATTTCATTTTTTTAACCCTTTTCATTTAACCTTGGTTACTTTTTATTTCAACTCCTAGGGCTCCTTCTGTTTGCTCACCACAAAGCCCAAGTAGAAGAAAGCACATCTCTGCAGGCAGGAGCAGAACAGCCCCACTAGCTCTGACTTTTATATTCCTGCAATACTAATCATTGGGCTAAACTTTACAGAAACACGAGTCTAATCCTTGCCCATCGTGCAAGGAGGCAGTAAGACAACATGCCGTTGCCTTTGAAGCCAGAGAACTGTCACAGCCCTGCTGTGTTCATGAAGGCATGCATGAGCTACGTGTGGGTGGAGGTGTCTTCTCCAGGGCTCTTTGAAGAGCAGCCCAGAAGAGCAAATGAGGTTAAAAGAGGAGGCACCAAAAGGAACAGCAGGAATGCAGACTGAGCTGAAAGATCTTTGGGATAAACTCTGCCCAGCGAAGCGGTGCGGAGCCCTGGGAATGTTTACATGGCACCACAGGCTCCAGAGAGGTCCCTGGGTGGTCGGGGAGGGCCTTCCTCTCTTGCCCGCTGCTAGGCTGACAGGGCTACGTGCCTTCTGGACTGGGCTGGCTGTTGTCCAGGCAGGTCAGAGCTCAGCACAAATGAGCTGCAATTCTTCTGGACTGACTGGTTTACACAGAAATAAGCAGTGTCTCCATCTGCTTTCTTTCGGCTGTGTTTTATTTCTGGTGGGTTTAAGGGGACAGGACTTTTTACATTCCTTATTAACAGCTGAGATGGTCAAGGGAACACCATTGTCACCAGTATCTCCTCTTTACTGAAAGAATTTTCTAAGACCCCAGAATTTTGGTTAAGTCCTTGGGACAAAGCAGGTAAATTTTGGTTTCTGCTCCTGGGCACCTCTTCTGCTTAAGGATAATGCATTTGTCCTTCCAAATATGGAGGCTGGGAGGGTATGAAGGTCTGCTATATGCCTCCCTCCATCCTCCTTCCCACATCTCAAATGTCTGTCTCCAAAGCTTCTGAAGGCTCACAGGAGTCACTGGGACTGAGGCTCCACAAAGAACTACCATCTCATTCTTCCTTGCAGGTGTTTAAGGCAGACGATGGTTATTTCTCCTTCTAGCTTATTGCATAGTATAAATAATAATATTCTACACATGTAACTCATACATCCAGCCCTGTACTTTACTCTCCTTTTCCTTATAAAATCAGGGGATAATTTCTCAGAACTGTTTTGTGCATAAACATCTGAAAGTTAGAATATATTATGTATATTAGCCAACTTCAAAAAGAGCTACCTACCCCAAGGTCAGCACTTGATTGAGGCAGAAGTGCACTGTTTTAGTCTAATAAGACAATTCTGAAAATCCCTGTGCTTTGGATTCTTTCTTTGAATATCTTACTCTGCCCAAAAGTTAGCTATGAAAATGTGCTCTATGGTGATGCTTAGCAGAATGGATTTTAGGAGAAAAGTACTTACTATTAAAAAAAAATTCATTTTCAGATCCTGCCAAAGTACTATTTGAATTCTTATGCACTTATCGATCCGGAAAACTAATGGGCAGCCATAGCAAGGCTGTGCAGGCTCCTTTTGACTTATTACTGCTATGACATGAATTTTAATTTGTAATTATGTTTCCACAGACATTCTAGTAAGTTTTGATTGATGCTGAATATTAGCAAAGTGGAGTATCAGTCTGCACAGGTGACCATCTCCAGAGAGGTCCTGGAATTTTTATGGATTGCTGTACAAACATGTAAATTAGTATCATATATATTTTAACAAAAAAAGCTTGGGGTGGTTTTACTAAAATTAGCAAGTTAGCACTTGAAACTATGCCTTAAACCTACTGCTAGCTTGTTACTTGGGAAAGCAATGAATGGGAAAATTCAGGAGCAGGTCCCTAAAACACGGTTTAGGATAAGTTAGATTGTCTGAAGACTGATTCCCAAAACCTTCATGAAGCTTCTGTTAAGTCCTAGAGCCACTGACACTCCTAAGAGGGTTTCAGTTTCATTTAAACCTAATTTCATGTCATGTTTCTAACTCACTGGTGATCACCTTAAGTAAAAGAACATACTGCCCTTTATTTTCTCACCATTTAAGATGAAGATAAAATGGCCAGCATGTATCACTTAGCAATACATTAACTTTCTAGACCTCGTGAATTACAAAACACATCAAACCAAACCAAAACGAAAAACTGGGGACTCAGGAAGGCTGCACCTTCTCAAGAAATTACAGAGTCACACCCAATAGATGCAACGCAGCCAATGCACTGAGCTGGGAACAGCCCCTCCTGCTGCTTCCAACCTGCCAAATGCTTCAGGAAAAGCAAGGATGTTGTTGAAACAGCTCCAAAGAGGCCCATAATGGTTTTCTTGTCCAAATACCTTGTGTAGTTTTATCTATTTGTCATTATGCAGAGAGAGGAAGTCACTTCTTAGAAAATTCCATGAAGCTACGTTCTGTTCCTCTTTTGAGGGTCTGAAGTTTAAATGAGTCAACCGTATGCTCTAATTAAAATACATACACATACATTATTTCTCAAGATATTTTGCAGTATTAAAAACATTTTCCTGGAGTAGTTACACATGACAATAAAACCAGACTGCGCCACTCTTGCTTGGCACAGGAGGTCCAGAGTCAGCGGTTGTTGATTTCATGCTAAAATTTATTAAGAGACAAGAATAAGGTTAAATGACCTTTTGGGTCTGATCCTCAATGATAGAAGCTGCACAGCTGGATCACATGGTAGTCAAAAAGTCACTGCTTTTCTCAGTAGTGTTAAATGTTACAAAATGAGCATGTGTTTCTTGGAAGCTGAGGCCATTTCTACAACCTATTGACTGGACGTACCCAGTACCTTTTGTTTGCAATGAGCATTGATGCTGTTAAATCCTTCATGGTTCATTGTAACCAAAACAGCAGCGGCCTCCACAAAGAACAGAGGCTCATGCTCCCATCCAAAGAAAGGCAGATACAAAGTGCATATAAGAGATTTAACTGGCCATTATTTTGTCAAGGGGGGTTTCACACAGACAAGAGGAGGACCTCTAGGAGAAGCTGAAAGAAAAGTGAGCAAAGTCAAGGACAGTCAGGACTAGGATTATGAATGAAAACTCCATGATGGTGGCTTGACAGTGCTACTGGGCAGAGCAGTGGTTAGGAAGAGCCTGGGAACTGTGAGCAAACCATATGTTGTCACTGAACTATGCGTGTCCATTTTCTGCAGGGACCACATCACAGAAACACCTAACACATCAGCACCCTCTTCTCTGAGGAAAAACCAACCCTGAAGACTTTCAATTTTGGCCTTTGGGCAAAAGGTAGTAATAGTACAGTGTGTTTTCTGAAATCTCACTCACGTGCCTTGTGCATTATCACCCGACTAATGAGGAAAGTTAAGGCACCGAGAATTATTTCCAAGTACTTCTGCCTTCTTACAAAAGTTCAGCCTTTTTTCTTTGGTCCTCCCAGTTTACCCCAATCCTATTTAGTTGTCACTGTCCCACTCAGGACTTCCATGATAATTGAAATTCACGAGGTCTCGAAAGAAGGAATGTAATTTAAGCACTTTGGGCCACTGAAACCCATTATGACCATTTCTGCAGTGTGATACGGCTACTTCATTCACTGGCCATGAGCTCACACTTTGAGGACACATAAAATCTGTCAAATCAGTACTGCTGAACACATCAATTTATGAATCTGTGGCCATCTTGTAGTAGCACTGTCCCTAATTAGCTTGATGTGAAAAATTTCCATCCACTACTGATACCGATCTGACACATTTTCAAGGAGCATTTCACAGCATCCTTAAAGTGTTCATACTGGTCTAGATGAGGACACAGAATCTGCCACCCTGTGTAATGGCTAACTGGCACAAGACCATACCAGCCGTGATGACGCTCTAGGGAGGAGGCAATAAGGCAAAACCTCAGCTACACTCAGCCAAGCAATTAACTGCCTTAATTTTAACAAATAATTAAGAAAAAAGGCAAGGTGTTTAGCCTAAAGAAACCAGCCTGGTCGCTGTGCTTCATCAAGTTTACTGCTCCAGGCCACACCTTTGCAGCCAGGATTGAAAAGAAAAAAGGAGAGTCACGTCTTACACTCACTAAATTGCTCTGGCTGTTGCGACAGGTTCGTTTTGGTTGAAAGGAGATGAGCTGAGCTGAGGTTCTATCACAACAGAACCACTACCTGACGCAAGTCTTCTGATGCAAGAATAATGAAAAGCAATTTGTTCTCATGTCGGCCTCGAGAAGTGATTACCTGCTGTGTGCATTTGATGATATGATACATTGATTAAGACAACATCATTATTAACTCATTGATTTACCGCTTCAATTTCCATTGTGACCTTGATTTGATCGCTGCTTCATTTATTACTAACCAATTCTAAAGTAACAGTGTGTTCACTAATAGAGATTATTAGTGTGCTCATTTATTTGAAATGTTTGTGTGCTTACTCCTAAGAACAGCACTCCTAAAGCTTGAACTCACACCAGTTTGCTTTTCCTGGTTAGAAAATATATATCTCCAAACTCCAAGAAACAGCTACTGACCTACCTGACAGCTACTTGGGTCTCTCAAATTAAAAGTTTAATTTGTGACTTGTACTTAAAACCCCACAAAAAAAGAAACATATTGAATGATCTTTGCAGAAAACAGTCCTTCCTGATTAAATCTGTTTGTGAAAAGTTTCATCCTAAGGACATATTTCACAGCTGGCTTATAAATCTTGTGACCATCCTGACAGGCCATTTGCTGGATCAATTGCAATAACCAAGAAAAAAACCCCAGATGTTATAGATATTTCAGCTTTATATAAGAGCCCTGATGTTATATAATCCTTACCATTCTGTGATGCTCTTGTGTGCTCTAATTACAGAGGTTTCAATATCGATCGGATGGTATCTCATCCCCCGTAACTCCATGGCTTCATCTAATGCACCCACAACATAAAGTGCATCATGGCGTTCTGGTGGTAAGGAAGAAAATATTAATGATTCCGTTCTCCAGTACAATAAATAAAAAAAAAAATGTTTGCATTAGCAAGTAAAATAAGTATAACATTTCTAAGTTTTATCCTCAGATTTCTGAAACCCCAAAGTGATTTCCGAACTAATGAGAATTTCCCATTAGCAAAGAGCAGTGCAGAGCAGAAAGCAGGAGAATGGAAAGCAGAAACACTATTCCCGTTCGGAGAAGAGAAAGGTGGAAGTCTCAATTCAAAGCCAGTGAGATAAATTCCTGTTTTTCTCCCAGGTGGATACAGAAGAGACTCATTCTTTTTTAAGACAACAGGCGCCTTGTTTCTTCCTCTTTCTCTTGGAAGAGAAAGGATGGATTTGACCCTAACAAAATGGATGTTGTTCTTCCAGTAGCTTTGAGCTGTTTGGTACTGATGCTTAGGCTGTTTTACAAAGGTGTTTATCAATAAACTAGAAATACATGCTGTGTGTCAGACAGCAAATTGCTCATTCAGACAAATGGCAAGCTCTGGAGCATAATGCTCTTATAGAAGAAATTTTTACTGACTATAGAAATAAATGAGGCTGAAATGACACTTTTTGAAAGATATTAGGCTGATAATAAACAACCACATGTTACCCATAAAGAAATAATATTCACTAATAGACTCACAAGCAGATAACTGGCTCCTTTTATATTAATTTATAGATATTTGCATGGTGGTAATGTAATGGAAATAAAATCTCTACCAGTACTAAAGGGTAGAGAACTTTCTGCACTGGGAGCTAAACGTGGGAGGAGAAGGGAGACTTAGCAACTCTTTGCCAGGAGAAGATTTAAGCCATTTGGATGCTTAATTTGCACTATCCTCAGAGAATCCTGAATTTTCTCAAGGCTGGGCTATCATTATGAAACGAAAAAAGCCTGCACAACAGGAAGTAAATCTCTTCAGGAAGATGCTACCATAAGGACACAGGCAGCGGTCCTAATCCATGGTGATTACTAGAATGCTTTCAGATTTGATGAATTCACGCTTTGGCTAAATAGCAGCTATTGTAATTGCACTGACACACGGAGGTGCTGGCGGCGTTGCTAGAGTCCGTACCGTGCCAACAGCCCCAACTGCCACCTCCACAAGCCACCGCTTGCGGCACTGCGCTCTGCCAACATCATGGCCAAGTAACACTGTCCCAAGCAGAGCCTCGGAGGGCCTGGCAGCGCCGGTTTGCTCACACGGGTACACAAAATTAGGGTCATAAAAACAAGTAACAAAATTCCTGTACCTTCCTGGCAGAAACCCAAACACCCCGTTAGCTTCTCCAGCAGGCTACTGCTTGGATTACCTTTCAGTAACCATCTCCGCGGGTTTAAAGACAGGGAAGTTTGAGAAATGGGCAGCTTCTGTAAATAAGTTTATAACAGAGGAATTATCAAAGAGCATGGCCGTCACAGGAGGGACAGGACTCAGACTCCTCACAACATTTCTACCTGCACAAATGTGTTCCTGCAGATGTGACAGCCAGAGCAAATGATGGCATTTTAAGCTGCATTTCTTATTTTTCAAGCTGAAGACCTTGGCACATTAACAATGCTAAAAAGTGACGGGTGGAGAGGATTTATTTAA
Source organism: Nycticryphes semicollaris (assembly GCA_013400055.1). Lineage (NCBI taxonomy): Eukaryota > Metazoa > Chordata > Aves > Charadriiformes > Rostratulidae > Nycticryphes > Nycticryphes semicollaris. The sequence goes on from VXBJ01004145.1 coordinate 434,784, forward strand.
TCTGAGGTACAGCAAAGCAAAAAGCAACTATTTTAACAGGGAAATCTTGCCCTCTGTTTTATTTTCTGATTATTTTAACAAAGGCTTTTTTGCAGTTCTACAGGTTTCACAGATTGAACATGTCAGGTACTGCAGGCCAAGAGACACAGTTTCAGCCTCCAGACAGATAACCCAAATTCTGTGCATAGACCTAGATGACAAAAAACCTCTTACCTCCGTTTGCATCTGTGAGTTCCGTTCTTCTCAGGAACCCCAGATAGCCAGTTCGAGCCCAAATAGTCTGTGTGTCTCCAAAGCTGAGTCTTGAATTAAAATGATCTGATTGCAAAGATTCATCTCCATAGATGGTGAAATACCCACTGGCATTGTGAGTGCTGTGAACCCATATCTAAGTTAAAAGCAATTATACTGGTATTAATTAAAGTAGCTTTCCAGAATGAAGCATCAGTGAAAATTCTTGACGCAAATACTTTTAGTCATGTCTAGATAATGCTATAATGCCTTTTAACACTGTTTCTGAACCTGTAACTGGCCTGGTTTTAGGCGCAGAGACCCCAGTCTAACCTTGCTGAAGTTGGAAGGTGGATCTGAGCTGTGCCTGGGGGACAGGGACGCTGGACTGACAGCCCTGAGGACAGCTGCCCTGCAGCCCTCTGGCCCCAGGTTAGCCAAAGACCTGCATGGCTCAGCTCGCTCTGAGGTCTGCTTGGTTACAGCAATTTTCAGAAGAGCCTGAAGACCACAGTGCTGTTTCTATCATCCTCCCCTCCAGGTTCACTGCATTTACTCCAGCAGAACGTCCTCCATGACAACCAGACAGACAGATTATTTCAAAGGGTGAAGTCAGGGACCTTCACCTATGGAGAAGGATTTCATAGTAATCAAATCTTACAGATGAATCTCACAAATTAGATTGCTGTTTTAATTATGACTAAGCAAATTCTTCATTTTGTTAATTAGATCTTTAATTGCTCATTGAAAATAGCATTTGTTTTTCTCTCTAGAAACATAAAATAAATTGGAAAAACATATAGCCTTGCTCAACTTGGCTAATGAGAGTACTTCAGTGCACTGAAGCACAGTGATTATAAAAAGAATAGCACTAGAAAAACCATCTAGCTGAAATTAGACTAATCAATAAACTTGTTTCATGTCTTTTTCCATCAGAATTATTGAAGCATCAAGTAGAAAATACAATTAGAAAAAGCAGATTTTTTTTTCCAATTTTTTATCAAACTTGAGCTATTTTAAGTATTTATCAAGTATGCTACTAACAATTTTAATAATGATACAAATATCATGCTACACACGTATATATTATATTAAACTGTAGAATACCAAATTTTCTTATCTGGGCATTTGATAAGACATATTCTAGGAAACCACTGGCATACATGATGATAGCATTATCTCTGCACTTAAGTTCAGAGCATATGAAGGTTAAGTTTTCGTGACTCACCTCACCAAGGTGAGAATCTCCTAAGGGTCCCTTTGTTTCTGGATTAGCAATAATGATACGTACTCCTGGGAGGATCTATTGAAAGAAAACATGAGGCAGTAAGAAAGCAGATACTGGCTTATGCAATCATATGATGACTCTTCAACCCCAGGCCCCTTCATTACAAACTAGAAGAAATCCTTAAAAAGTTAAATTAGACTTATAAAAATTTGAAATAGTCCATAAATGTAATTAATTCTGAGATATCTGGGAAATGCTACAAAACATCTTTGTGAAAGCTGTTCCTTCATTAAGAACTCCTCAGTAACCAAATGTTCACCTGCAATACAAAAATCCTACCAAATGGCCCAAGTCTCTCTGAGAGTATATACCAGAACAGAAAAAACAAAGCAAAACACTAGTCACATCCAAGTCTGTTCTGAAACAAAAAGAAAGCCAGAGGCACCTCGTCATCTCCCCAGAATGAGGCCCTGCCAATGATTTGGTGTAATGGACATTCAACCACCACCAAATAGAAAAGGGAGCATCCTCTGACCACGAGTGTTCACAAAGGTATGCTAAGAAACCTTCAGAGGAACGTCCACGGTGTCAAGGGCAGTCAGTGAGCAGGCAGTGCCTGGGTGGCTCAGTGCACAAGCGATGGCACCTCTCCTTCTCCCAAAGGCAGATCACGCTTAGCGGTAGATGTCGGTCATCAGTGCATGGCCAGCCAGGGACAGAGCTGAGAGCAGCACCCCTATCGCTGTGTGCTGGTCCCGTATCCTCACCCTGTCACCACACCGATGCCACCCACCAGGCATGGTCCTTCTGCAGGTGGTCAGTAGCCCATGAGTACAACGTTGGAAATCTCTCACCAGTTCTCATTGGAGGTGGGTCTGCATTGATAAAACTGCCTTCACTAGTGGCACATTTGCTGGCTGTTTCAAGAGTGAGCACAGAGGATGAAATACCTTCTTTTTGCATAAAAGAAGGAAATGCTATTTGTGTAAAAGAGGGAGGTACAGCTTCTGAGAGCAGTAACGCACCAGTTACCATCATCATGCTGTAACCTCAACAGTAAAGAAAGGTCTTCAGCTTGAGCATCTGATACAGCCTTCCTCAACATGTAAAACTGAACAGAAAAGAAAATTTACTGAAAATATTTACCATAAAAAGTATATCTAAATCTTCTTTCGCTACTTACTTTTCCTGACTCCATGAGGGGCAAGCTATGTGGAGATCCTCTTTCAACTAAACGAACTCTGTAAAATACATGTAAAAATAATATGCATAATACACAGTTATGCTTATTTGCTTTTCATTAGCATTTATTTCTCAAAGGCATGGTTAATGGTCACAGATTAATGTTATTTTTGGAGCAGATGAAGTTTATATCCTGTAGAAGATAATCAGGCCTAATACTTAATCTTAGTCAAGACTTGTGGCTCAGAAAATAATGAAAAAAAAGATGTGCATGAACATCCTCTTAAATATTAAATTCTTCAAATGTAGTTGGTGCCTTTTATTTGTTTTTGATAGACTTTTGTAAATGGGATTCCATGCACAAATTTATTCACAAAAAGAGGGATCTAAAATATTGATTTCCCACAAGAACATCATAAATGTCAGGGCACAGACACAAAAGCATGTGAGCTGTGTGAGCAACCACATTCCATGAGTAGCTAACAGTTAAAATCAAAGTCATACCAAAGTAGCTCATAATCTGGACTCAGCTTGAAATCTGCATTTCCAATCTTTTAATTATTTTCGATGGACAGGGGTTGATAAACATTTTAGTAACAACAAAAGAAATCACTTAATGAAAAATGTTATTACTGCTGAGGTCAGACCCTTTCTCTGAGTGTGGCTTTCTGGTCCTCTCTCTTTCTTTCTTAGATAACTTATTTTCCCACTAAAGGAACAGAAATGGCAGCTCATCTTCAGTGGTATTATAGTCTGGAAGGAAATTCCTCATTTAACCATAGAAAAGTACCCAGCAGGTTAGAATGAAAGAGACTTCAAAGTCCTGAAATAGCTGATGACCTCAGCCAGTAGACAGTGAAGACAATTGGTAACATCTAGGCATTCCTGTATCCTAAGTGAGTTAACTTAAAAGCCCATGAAAACTTTAAATTTCCTACTCTTGAACATTTTTCATAATCCACTTAACCAATCTAAATCTGGACTTCAGTCAAAAGAGCAGTACTTTCCCCATTCCTCCCCTCAACTCTGTGCTTAGAAAGAAAAAAAAACCAAAACCACCCCAAGATGGCCAAACCCCAACCCTGTAAAAGGTAGAGATGAAAAATCAGAAGAGAGGAAGACACAGCTAGGAGTAGACAGGTGGAGAACTGGATCCAGTTAAGCTGATCATAAAACTGCAGTCTGTTATGAGCTGTCTCATGACAGATCTTTTTTGCCCTGTTTTGAGGTCTTTTGATAGACAGAGTACTGCAGTACTCAGTTTGGGAAAGGCAGGATGAGACACAGAGAGACCTCAGCTAGAGGTCCCTTTGGAGAAGAACAAAGCTTTGGCAAGTTCAGCCCCTAAACATAAAGGAGATGGGAGAAGATCTTGCTTTTTTTTTTCTTTTTTTTTTCTTTCTTACTATTTCTTTGCTCCAAACATCTATAAAAGCTGGGACTGTGGAGGTCAAGGCAGGAATAGTGAATAGTGTTTTATCTGCAGTTCTGGGAAGTCTCTCAACCTTGATGGACGGGGCAGGGCTAAGCCCTGAGGCATTGCACACCAATGCAAGCAGTTCCCTTAGCTAACAGCAAGAGATACAACCCAAACGCCCAGGATTTTCAGACTGATTTTCCAAGTCATTTTGAGAGGAAAAGGATGTAAAGTGCTCTACAAAGGGCACTGCCTGGAGCGGGCACGGCTGGGAAGCTGCAGTCTGACCTGCTCTCCTGCAAGGTGTGTTAACAGGAACCACCTTCCAATGTTTGTTTGACTGTCATGAAACTCCAAGACAGAGCCTGTTGCTCTAATTACAACTTCCACATGTTATCTTTAATTTTGTATTGTCCTTGTTTTACACCGTATTGCTCTCTTAAACCACTGTTGTGTTACAGGCATACACACGTGCTTGCACTTACTACACCATTTTCTGTTGAGCTTTCCACCATCTGAAGGGCAGTGAGGCCACCACTGGCTTCACAGCAAAAGCTATGAACCTACAACATCGATCTGTTCAACTAAGGACACAGGCACAGGGCAGAAGAAACCCAGTCCACAGGAGCTTCACTATAAGGTGCACATTCAAGGCTCAATTAATGCTGCTAGATAAAGGGTATGTCTACATAAGCCACACTTGTACTGCTGTTCAAATGGCAAGCTAAATCCTAGGTATTTAGGAGTATGTCGCTAAGGCTTTAAAAATAATTCCGTGCATATTGCAAAAAAATCAAATATTGCAAAAAACAGTTGTTAGCAATCCCTATATTCCGGCCTTTTTCTATGTATCTTTGTTCTGTAAAATCCGTATTAGTGTAGAAATAGAAAATGCCTTTAAATGGGTTTTTCCAAATAACTGACCTCTTCTACCTTTAGATATACAGTTGCAAACAGGTAGCTGTTTTTAGAAGAACTAGCCACTTAGTATCTTATTTAACAGATGGAGTTAGCTAATTGATTATTTACCAACATTTGTAAAATAGATTTAGTCTGAAAAAAGAGACAATTGAAAAGACCTCAGCCATAAGCAGTGGTAAGAAAGATGCTCTAACGAAGGTCAGGAAATACTTTTATTTTAATTCAAGATTGGTTTAAAAGGAATTTGATTTGGATAACAGTAGCAATAAACCTCCAGGGCAGGAAAAGAGTATGTCAGAGCTGTCCAGCTGCCCAGAGGTTCTGTTGGCCTTTGCTCCTTTCCTGTTATTAAGACATGCCTCAATGAAGTGTTGCTGAACTCCAGGCCTAGCAGAAATCACATATAATAAAGCTTCGATAGTCAATGAAGTGACTACTGGAAATGAATCAATATTCATAAATCTGACCATCTTCTTCTGCTTTGCTTTCAGCATCTGTGCTTCCCACCTTGTTCTTATTATCAATAGCACATTCTTCCAGTTCCCTTCTCCACCTATTTCCTTTAACCTTGTCTGATTTTTTTTTGTAGCGCATGACAATCCAGAAGGTGTAATTTCTCAGTTTCCAATTCTGTTAAACCTCTCCCACTCTCTGCTTTCTGCCTCACATCCCTACAGAGTTATCCCGGCAGCGCACTAAACATAGAAATGGCATTTCCTGGAGGGTTTCTGCGAGGGCCTTGCTAACGCTCAAAAACTTGGGCTCCCTTTCAAAAAGTTTCTGCTAAGCTCACAATCCATTTGGGAATATGCTGTTAAACCTCTAACAACTCTGAAATAAGAAAAGATATTTTGCCACAAAAAGATTTTTTAAAAAATAGAAGTAAAACATTAGATTCTGATGTTACCGACTCCTAGGTGCATACTTACTTTTAAGTGTGTAATAGTCTTCCTAACTCTACTGGGATCCAGTACTGAGAATAAATTATGGACATTAGGCAATAATTTTTAAAATGAGTTTTACTGTGCCTCAGCATAAAATAATTCAATTGTTCCCACTCTTCCCCAAGAGATTTCCCTTTTTTTCACTGACAAGCACAGACAGCAAACATGATCGAAAACTTCTTTTTGCTTTCCCTGTCGAGTGAGCAGCATCACTACGAAGGCTGGGCTGGCAGGCAAGGTCAAAAGGCAAAGCACAGGGCCCAACAGACCTTGAAAAACAACGCCTCTGAATTACCCAGGTGATGCTGGCAAAGAAACCCACAGCTCCTTACAGCCTTCTTAGGACAGCGTTAGTAAATGCTCTCCAAATCTCAGTAATCATAAGGTGTTCCCTGAGGGCGGAGGTCTAGAAAGGGCAAGTCCTGCTTCTCTGCAGCGCTTTCACCAGTCTTTGCTGGGAGTGAAAATGATCTCTTACCAAGCGAGTACAGAGCCTTCCCGCTGCCTTCTGCTGCCTCTGAGCTGTGCTGGGAAGGGCAGAGGAGAACATGGCAGTAGAGCCAGCCTGGGCAAAGAGCCTGGAAATCAAGTGGATGGGAGAAAAGTGCTGCCCTTGGGCGTGAAAGCTACTTTTGCACCTTCTGGCAGTTTGCAGACAAGCTGAGAGGGAAAACATAAGTGAGTGACCCAATGTAGGGCAGACACAGAGTTTCTCTCCCACCAAAACATCTCACTGGAGGGAAGAGGCAGAAGATGTTTAAGAATCATTGCACTGTTATAAAGCTATAAGCAACAATGACATGCAATGAATCTGTAGAATTTACATAATATAGTATAAGGCAGGATAATTTTGGCAATTTTCCTCACTCATTCCTAAGAATTAGTCTTTTTTCTTAAAAAAATCTCCAACTAGAGCTGTGGACTTGAAAAAGCTGCCTACGTTTCAATGTTCAGCTACGAGGATTTAGTCGGGAATGCAGCTACACCACCAGTATGTGCTAAACCTCTTTTCTTGTTACAATTTAATACACTGGCCAGATTTCACCTCCTTTAAATCCAACACTTACTATAAAAGCAGGAGTGAAATCTGACTTCAGAATGAAAACTGGCAAGCTAGAACTAACTGGCACTGGAATCACTGTGCAGCAAAGGGGATACTGAAGTACAGTAACAATGTCTTTCTGCCTAACTATCTTACATGAAACTGCAAATTTTGTTTATTTTCCTTTTCAGATGTGGTCTGTTTGGTGATGAAAGCTCTCCAAAATACATTCCACGGCTTGCTAGTATTTCGCACTAATGAGGGAGTTTGTCAGCAGAGCTATTAACTATTGCTTTGGGAATCCGCAGGGGCTGGGGCATGCAGAGTGGTACTAACCAACGTTATGGTGCCAAAACTGGGCAAACCTTCAAAGCTGGCTGTGCTGTTGCTCTGAGAAAGGCTTTGGATTCCGTGATTCTAATAGAGACGGAAAGAAGCTATTAGGTCATCCAACTCTCGATCCCTGCCAAAAAAAAGACTGTTCCCTGCAGTGTGCTTTTGAGTGCTTTGTCTACTCCTGTTATAGTATTTCAAGTGATAGGGCTTCTTCTACTTCCCTTCAGAATTTATTTCTCAGCTGAATCTATTTCATAGTCAGGAACATTTTTACTGCGATGCTTGGCACAAACTGTTCTTAGCTTCCTCTTGTTCTTTCTAACTAGCCTCCAATTCATAAGAGATTTGCCCATGTCCCTTTTCTTTTTAAATATAACTCAGCTAAAGGGTTTGCCTTTTACTCTAACACTTTTCCAAAACCCACATCTTGAACTTTTTTCTTCCCTTTATAGCCATTCCCACAATCTGAGCCATGGTAACTGCCTTCCTTCTCCTTGCCAGTGCGCCAGCATCTGCTGCTCTTAGCCAGGCTGGGGTACTGAAGCACTGCATCTTCCATCATCTCAAGCTCTTATTTCCCCATCTACCTTACCCACCCTTAATTATTATTCTTCCTCCCATCTTAAGTGGGCTGTTCTCACACCATGCCACTTTGCAGTCATGCCAGCTTGGAAGTCCAGCTTTTTTGGTTTGTTAAGCATCTTCAATGTGATACTTTGCAGATTAATTTATTTCAGTACCTGTTTAGGATGCTGTCACTCTCGAAAATCTCCAGCAAAAAAAAAAGTAGAGGAAACTAGACAGGATGTGATGCAAGTATAACCTAACATATATTGAAAATACACTTTATATATAGAAAACACAAATGTATGTCTCCTAAGTCCCCTCCTCCGCCTCCATAGACGTTGTGTGGCAGAAAGAAATAACCAATGATCTCTTTTATTTCATGCCTTTTCTGATTGTCATCTTACATTAGAAGTTGGTGCTCGTGGTGAAAAAGTGGATATTTTCCTATCCTGCAAGGAATTTGTTTCAAAAATTTTTGTGTATTCAACTGGAACAAAACAAAATGAAATATAGAAGATAGTTGCAAACAGAATCTGAAAAAAAATGTTGCAGGTTAGAAAAAGAGGTTATTTATGTTTGGTGTTTCAGGTTTTTGTTTTGTTTTGTTTTGAATATAATTTAATTAATTCTCCAGACTGAAAATACTTTAGCCACTATCATGGCAAAAATTCAAAAGTTCACATAGCTTTGAGAATTCTATCTTTTTCCTTAAGCTGAAAAGGATCTGCACAACCTGACTCTTTTAATTTCAACACAACCATCTTTTCTGGTGAAAAAAATGCCACCACCTAATTAATTAGAAATTTTAACAAAATCTAACTGTAAGACATTTAATGCCAGAGAGCACATATGCTTTTGTGTAGCCATATCCACAGCACAGGGATTCCCCAGTTTTGACTCAAATGGCTAAAAACCATTGCCATCATCAACACCTTTCTGATCTGCATCGCTGTCTACTGTTGAGATGGTGCCATAGATGAGTCAGTGAGCTCACTCTACCAAAAATGGAAATGCGGATCAAAGCACATAAGCTCTGCCTTCCAAAATGACATACCCAGTTCAAACAGCCAGATCAGAGAAATAGGAAAACGGCACAGCTGAACACATAGCCTGAAGGGAAAATCTCGATAATGAAGAAGACACTCCCTGAATCATCCTGGTTCCCTCACAGCAGCTTTCCTCCCATCACATGACAAATTCAGATAATGCATAAATAACGACTGAGACTGAAAAAGGAAGTTTTGGATTGAGGACAACTTTAGCCAACAAAATGAACAACCATTATATCTTCTATATGTCTAGGACATATTTTAATCCTGTTAATTCTGTAACCAACAAGTTCAGTTTAAGAATCAGCACTAAATCACTTTCTTTAATGTAAAGACTTTTCTTCACCATAAATTGCATTTCATGCTCCAAACTCCCTGAGGTCAAAAGGAAGCAGCTTCTTATCCTTCAGATGGCTGAACAAAGAAGCAGAAAAGGTTACACAGGGATTTTAAAAAGTTCAGAAAACTGCAAAGAGATCGAAATGAGGCAGGAACTCAGGTTCAGGGAGGGAATAGTCAAGGCTTCAGAGATTAAAAAAATCATGGCAATTTTATCATGTAAGACTATGGGAGTATGTAAAAAAAAATGAAGCCATATTTATGTCTGTTTTCAACCTCGGAGTACCTAAAATGTTCAGCTTTCTTTATGTGTGAACTACATAGTGCAAAGCACTAGATACAACTATTTCAAGTGAACACAGTGGATCAGAACTCTGGAGAATCTGTTCTCCGTCCTGGCCCTACCTCACGCCTCCTGTGCCCCATCTCTGTGTTTTGGGTTGGTATTCGCAGAAATGGGCATAATGCTGCCCTCAGCTGTTATCTTTTTTATTTAGATTACAAACCTCCTGGGACACAGTGTGTATCACTCACTGTTTTTACAGCACTTTTCATAATCACAGTTGTGATGTGAGGATTCTGTTTAATGTAATATGCTTTTCCTACTTCATAATACTTTCGTAACCAGCTCCAACTGAGAAAAGAGATTCCACACACAGGGAAAAGTCATCTAATTGAATTAGCTTATTTGTTGATAACAAATGATGAAAATAATTTCAGCTTACTCAATGCAATATTCTTAGTCTACATTTACTGTAATAAGAGGGGGATTTTCTAAAATCAAGTCATTCTCTTTCCCTTGCCCCCTTTTCTTGCTACAACCTTCAAAATTCACACCACCAGCTGACTCACCCTGTATTTTTAGGGAGAAACTTTAAAGTTCTCTCTCTTTAACAACCACCAGAGTTATTTCCTGTGCATGGAAAACTTCAACATGTGGAACTATTTTTTTTCAGTTGAATTAAAACTGCAGATTAGCACTCAGAAGAAAAGGTCAGTCGTGCCTTGTACACCTGAAGGTACTGAAAAGGGACTGTCCTTTTCATGGGAGACTTATTGGCAACCCTGGCTGAGCTCCACAAGTCTCTTCACCTAAGTAAGCTCATCTTCTGCAAACAGACACTTCTAGTACATGCAATAGTAAGGATATGTGAGGCTTTGAAGTGACATTAAGAACTGCTGAAGAGAGCCATTTAAGAGGATATTACATCTCTAGCCTAGTGATGGATTCTTATATAAACATAGAATGCTTTTACTGTTTTTCAGAGCTCTCCCTCCCAACCCTAACCATTCAGTATTCCTACAGCCAGAGACTCCAATGATGACAGGAGCTAAACGAGTGCCTGAGGCTAGAAAAATTGGAGTGGATCCCAAAGGTGACAGAGCCCATTTCCCAGGGGCAACCAGCAGCACAGTACCCTCCGCTAAATTAGTTGTTGAGAAAAACTGTCAGCATGTGGGACAGCAAAGGTCCTGTCCTCCCACAAAGGCTGGCAAGAAAAGAGAAAGGAAAGAGGGATGGAAAGCTCTCAGGAAGCTCCATCTCTTACAGCACACCCGTCTGTGGGTAGGTTTGCAGAAGCTACAAAGGCTCATGCCAAATTTACGTTTTTAAAATCATTGTTTAGTGCTCCACTAGTAGTGTATGTCAAAACAAGGGAAACAAAACAAATTATGATTCAGAATACACTATATTTTACCTGTAAAGAAAATGGGAAAATGAAAATGCCACTTTCTTAGGACATTCCTGTAACTTCATGGTTAGACTTAGGGCACACTCCGGGAGAGAGAAAGAAAGAAGTATGGCTTGTAGAGGAAAAAAAAAAAAAAAAGAACTTTTAACAAATCCTCAGAAATGTGAGCGGTCAGCTTGCTTTAGCAGCTCCCAGGTTCTGTAAGGAGCATGACTGAAAGACAAGGATCTTGCACACCAAAGAAGCTCAGTATACTCTGAAATGGGAAATTCCCCCGCTTTTTTTTTAACAGAATCAGGCATTCTTCAGGAATAGAAATGTTGGTGTATTTTAATAAGCTGGAATACTATTGGGAAATTCAAAACTGGTTTGCAAAAACAAACAAAAATGGAATCTAGTGTTTTTACTCATGTTTGAAGAATCACATGCAGATGGCACTTGCAGACACTTAGAAACGTACCACTGCAGTTCCTGGAAAGCTACAGATTTTTGTTTTCCCTTTGTCTTACTTGGTACACATGAGACTGTTCTCCTTCCCCTAGGCCCTCCAGGGAAATATAACTCGAATTTCTTGATTTGTAGTTACAGTATGCCAAACCACATCCTCTTTCAAAAACCACATTTAGAGCCAACTCTTATTGTCCTGTTCCACTAAAATCATAATACTCGGATCGCTTGAAGATGACTTTATCAAGGAAGAAATAGACTTGTTTAAAGGGAGGAAATACTTCAATCTTGCCTTAGAAAGCACAGAAATTGCTTTGTAGGGCTCCCACCCCCCTAGTTTAGTCTCACAGCTCAGAGTGATAAGGACTTCTCATCTGAAAGTTATTGGATGTTTGTCCCTTTCTCCTGTCCTGCAACAGAAATGACTTTATTCCTGGAAACATGAAGCATCTTTCAAAGCTCTTAAAATAGGTACATTTACAAATTTTCTTATAACTCTGGATCCTCATATGTAAACAGTGCAAGCCCTTAGATGATATTCACTCTTCTTCAGTTTCCCAAGTCATCAGCTTTATTCCTAATCACTGACTGTCCAGTGCACAGAGGTGGAACAAACCTCTTGGTTCATTCCCTGACACTGGCAGGAAGAGCAAGAGAGAACCTTCCCTCCACTCCAGACAGATTGGGACTTCTCTAAGTCAGAACTGGATGTGTTGATATGATGTTTATCAGCCCAAATTAACTTTTCTTTCTAGGAGATTTGTTTCCCATAGATGAGAAACAGTGCCATGGGAATTTTTGAGTGTTTGCATGCCAGAAACAAAACACAATGCTGCTAAAAGGCCAAGGCTGCATCTTCTGAGCAAAAACATGAAGAATGAGGAGGGTTTGCTTAGTACCATGACAGACAGCTTAAACTCACTAATGAGATTCTGCACATTAACGGGTAAAATGCCTAAAAGCCAGACACTACTACAAAGACTCCTCAAAATCAAACTGCATCATCACTTTATCATACTTAAAACTTTGAGGGACTTAGGTTTTATTTTAAAGACCTTAACTTTTCCTTCTCCCAGCCGAGTTACCTCCTCTACTGACTTCAGACGGGTGAGTCTTTTTATTTTTCCATGAAAAAGCTGTTTCTGTGATAACAGAAAAAAACCCACCCCAAATGGCTAAAAGAACTTTATCTAAATAAAAAACAAAAAGGAATGGGTGATGTGTGAAACTTGGAATTGGAGCCACACATATCAGAAGATCCTCGAAGCTTGGCATAACCAGAATGGTAGAGAGGTAGTACTTGACAATTCAATTCTTAAATAAGCTTATTGGGTATAAAGCACTGGTGGCTTTCTGAAGCCAATGACTTGCGAGGCCTACGTTTTGAAAAGTTCACCAGGTATATAGCACTTCAAGCCTCAAAATGCTCTACACGCTTTACCTACTGAATCTCACTGCAAGGGAAAAGGTGGCTGAGTATCAAAGGGGACAATAATACATTTTATCTATCCCTTTGGACCCCACAGAGAGTGAATAATTGAGGACTGGGATTTTCTGTAACCTGCGGCTGGACTCTGTATGCTGTAACCCATTACAAGAGCTGGAAAAAAGCACTCACTGCTCCCTGACGCATCAGGGAATGCTCTTCAAAGTGTCTCTTTTGCTACCATTGGCAAATGGCTTTCAAGTGTGATTAATCAATTAAAGTTTCACACAAGGTAACTATTTTACTGTCACTTGCCATTAGCATGTCTCCTTCTGACGTATTTCCCCCCAGTCTCTTTTCCCTACTATGTGACTATGAAACAGCTTTCCTCCATGCCGTGACTCCGCTATAGAGCACTGCTGCGGCTATAGCTTGGATAATAATTTAGCTAAGTAGTTCTTTTGTCTGGTAACCCAATAATAAAAGTATTTTTTCAAAGCAGATGGAGCAGAAGTGTTTGAGAATGAGGAAAAAAGCTCCCGTGGCTTTGTTGCTTGGTATTACCCAAAACAATGTCTACACCACATGGAGGAGAAGGGTAAACAATTGACAGCCAGAATAAAAGACTATTTTTCTTTTCCTGCACGGAGCCTGAAATACTAGAATATATTAAAAGGAAGCCAAAGTCTTAACTGATTCCTTTTGACAGAGCCTGCATTTGAGACTGGACTCCGCGTAGAAGCCATCTGTAAAAATAAATCCTTGGTAACTGTTTTCACGTATTTTTGAGATGCTCCAAGTGTTCCCTTCTTTCCTTGGGGAATGAGATTCGGCATTTCCATCCTTGGAAATCACCTTTGTCAAGGAGACAACGAGCAAGTCTGATGGAATTTCAGAGCTCTTTGAATACCCCCGAAGTCAAAATGAAAAATAAGGGTTAGCACAACATACAAACAACTTCCTAAGAAATCCAGTCTGCTAATGACATAAGATACACAAGGGTCACTTCTTTTTAAGAGATACACTAATTTGCATCACTCCAAGACGTCAGTGGCCGCATAAGAAGAGAAGACACCTATTTATTAAATAAACTGCTTGTTTTATAAATTCAGAGGGCTATCAGATTAAAATAATTGTTCTTATGATGGAGTGTGAATATTTCAATGAGGGACTATGGACACTTATAACCCACATGTTGAATGACATCCATATTGAAAAATTAGTAACTTGAAACACAATATATCTTGGTGCTTCTAGTCTATTTGGCAATATCCTACATCTGGATTTGGCTCCTTCTTTGGTGCCAGCTGCCTCACCATGTCTGTGACCAAGAAACTATTCAACTGGCTCACCATTGCATGTAGCTCAAAAGGAAATCTAGCAAACCACAAAAGGATTTAATAAATTAAATTCTCCATTTTTCTGATCCTACTGAAAAAAATACAGATTTACTAGATGAAACTGAGTAATTTGAATGATCATTTAATGCACCTATTTTTTCACCACAGGGAATAGTGGAATTTAAAGACAGGATCAGAAAGATATGAGGAATAAGGATACCTGCATACATGAAAATAGATATAGTATCAAATAAAATTGAGAACAGTGTTTACTAACACTGGTTTAAAGTCTTAGTTCATGCACCGTTTGGTACAAAATGTGGAGGTAGTTCAATAACCAACCTAAGTACAATTTTTTATCATAATAAGGGGAAACTGTCGATTTCAATATGGCATCAAAACCTTCATCAGTACATATGTTACTTGATTAATGGCTCTCTCTCTCCCTTGAAGTCTAAGCTTCCACTCCATCACAGCTCGCAAATTGTCACTACCTGCTACTGAACAAGATGACTGGTGACATTTTTACCTGCTTTTGGGGGTAGACATAGATTGCAATGAACTTGTTTCCTTTTACTTTTTTGTCCTTTGAAAATAAACTCCTATATTAAAGTAGGTCTTTTCTTGCCCCACTTAGGGCAGAACTGTGATTTTTGTATCTATTTTTTTTTCTTTCTGGATATGGAAGAGATTATTAGGATGCAAGGGGATGTTTATCTTTACAGGATTTGCAGGAAGTTTCAACTTTGGGAGATCAATGATCTTTCTCAGTCATCACCAGATGGATCCTTAAGCTCACTATTTAACACTTCTGATACAGAAATGTAGAAAAATAATCCTACAAATAATTGAGAAAAAAATTCAAAGCAGTTAAAATATTCCAACATTTTTTATGATATTTTGGTTTTTATTCATACCAGCTTCGTTTCAAACTTAAGGTAATTTCAAAATTTGAATTAGCAGGTTAAATCAGTAACGTTTTGAAAACAGTTTTGAATGATTCTAAAAAAAGTGTAGTTTAGAATATCTGCATAATTATTGACACATTCGAAAATCCAGCCTGACCTCTGGATGAACTCTTAAAATATATTTTTGCCCTGTCTATGTGAAAGGAAAGTTTATTTTTGGATACACATGAGGTCCATTCTCAGTTTGATGAAGTGGCTGGTTTTGCCAATAGATAAGTTTTCTACTAAGAACTAACCTGCTGTTAAGGATGAAGAGGCTGTGAAATTTAATGCTAATATCACAGATGTATTTTTTATTGGACATTTTAAATTTTATAAACACATGTACATATTGTTTTAGAACATCCTGGATAAAAGGCATGCTTAGGCTTTAAATTTACATCTTTACTGCTACAAAGTATGTAAGTGTTATCAAAGCCAATGTATCTCAAGCATATGGTGTTTTGGTATGACAAGAAAAGTCTCTCTCTCTTTTCTGTCTTCTAAGTACTTCTCAGCTTTTAGCACATTTAGGTATCTTGCCACCTGAAAAGCTTTCTGGAGAGAACATGACTGGTCTAAAGTTACGATGGAGTGATCTGAAAACTAGCAGGACAAGAAAATGAACGTATTTATTCTATTTCTTTTTATTTAGGGGAGGTATAAAGTTGTTTTCCCAGAGGCAGGGAAATGCAGCCAATGACTCGCCAGTTTTGCTGCATCTGCCCTCCCTGCAGACGCACACGGGCACAATTCCATGCCCTGAGCTGCTCGGTGAGTCAGCAACTGGGACCAGCCGTGCAGTGCAGCCTGACACCAGCCCAGTTCACACACAGTGAAGCATTAATACACCTATTTTACTCTTTGGATCTGAGTTAACTTCTCTAAACTGCACTGCACTGCAATGCAGGGGCATATCAGCCACTTTGTGCTAATGCAGGAGTCTTCTCTGGTTTTTATATTGAACAGCCCAGGTGGAACTTGCCTGTCTTTGCTCTCTCTTTCTTGGCCATTGTGAGGACACTTTGATTCTTATAAAATTAATGAGTTGCTGAGTATCAACAATACCGATGTATTGTCATCAAGAGCAAATCAGAGGCTGTATGCTCTTGCTGTTAGGATGTTACTCAGTTCTCAGAGGTGTCTAATGATGTTTGAGACAGCACAGGGTACCTGGGGCATCTCTTTAGTTCTGGCAAATACAACACAAGGTCTATGTGAGACCCTGCTGGAGTGGTTCTAGCATCCAAAACTGCACTAGACTCTCACAGCTAGGCAATCAAGCCCCTTTTTCCAGTATCATAACTGGTGCCAGCCACTGATTGAGTAGTTGCATCACATAAGTCTCCTGAACCTTTGGGTGAGCCCGGTCCCAGCCATCTCCCTCAGCGGGCAACTACAGACAGAGCTGCAGAGTCACAGCAGCTAAACCTGTGGGCTGGTGGCTCAAAACCACACAGAGGCACAAACACAAAACTGCTTGAGAACCTCCAACCTGACCTAAGAAGCAAACCATCCAAATCCAGGGAGAGCTGGGAGGAAATACCTAGTTTGGTCAACTGACCACCCCTAGATCTCTACCACAACTGTACCTAGAACAGGTATTTTGATCTGAACTCCTAACAAATGACAACACTTTCATAAGCTGTGAAGTGTGCAAATACATAATTACTGGATGAGCTTGAAATAGTTGATTCAAACGGATTATTAAATTTTATAGATGTGAACAGGATTTGAATATCTGTAAGGATGAACTATAGCTGCTTTTTGCAGCAACTAGAAAGTGCTGAAAGCCAAGAAAAAAGTTCAGTCTTTTTCAAATTTTGGAAAATATCTTCTAAAATAGAAAATATGAAAAAAAAAATCTTGCACTAAGTGTACAGTGTAATTATTTCATATTGTTGTGGGACTGGCTGAGGCTCGTTGAGTTGTTACTATGAGGTAACACAGACATGTGCAGCAATCTTTCAGTGACTGTTAAGCAATGCTGACACTCAGTTCCACTAAACTAGTTAGAAACAGCAAGTGTGAGGAGACTATGTCAAATAAAGCTGTTTTCTCCCCTAATTTATGACCCATGAATCTAATTCTAAATTCCACAGGATTGAGTAAATGAGGCACAGCTTTAATCCATCAAATTAAAATCTACATTATCACAAACCGAGAAGCTAACTCTAAAGATCATCTTTCATGTTCTGTACAACTAGTCACTAAATATAAATTAATACATTGCAAAGTCTGATCTTGATAATGATGCCTACTTCTCAATGACATGCTAAAGCAGGGAAATAGTATATCCATGGTTTATGCAGCTTTTATGAACAGTAAATCTTATTGCCTCTATATAGATATATACAAATTTATTTTCATTGTTTATAATTTTTATTAACTAAATGTGAACATTATATTCTCTTTCTATATATATTTGTTTCTATATACGTCACTTCCAAGCAATATTCTATAACTTTTATTCCTATCTAGAAAAAATAATTCCAAAAAAGTGAATCAACATTTGCCTTATTCTTCCCCCTCTATATCTACAACTTTATGTTTAATGTTTCATTAGCTCTTTCTCCTGCACTTGAATGATGCTTACACTTATCCTTCTACATTGTGTTCAACTTCAACCCTTTCAGAGCTGTGCGATTAGACAAAACACTATGGGTAAACAAGTCTCAGCTTATTGTGTTTATTAAAAAAACAACATTGGATTTCCCAAGCTAGTCATGTAAGCTTCCTTCCTCATCAATACCGAAAGAAAGGTGCCTTAAAGGTCAATTAATCCCCTGCTGCTGCATGACTGAGATAGATGGCTGCAATGCACTGGTGGCGTGTGCGCCTTTCCAGTGACCACCGCAGGAGTCCAGGAGACCACTTTAGGCTGGAGGAGATCTGTCCTGGCCACAGTGTTTGCTCTGCTCTTAGGTAAAGAAACATTCCACTTCTCATTTCTTTCTTACAAAATAAATCGTGCACCTTCTCAAGTAAATGTCCTTTCAGGAGTGCAATGCCCAGATGGTAGGCTCATGCAAAGACAACAGCATTTTACAAAAAAGGCCATTTTTTTTTTTTTCTGGGTTGAGCACCACCACGGACTGTGCCTACACAGTACTGCAGTTGTTGGACCAGGAGAGCATGTTTTCCATGGCTAAGTTATGCAGACAGTAGCATCCCAAACGTTGGTAACATTGTGTGCAAAAGGGATAAAGAAATAGTGAGAATCAAGTATCTTGCAGTTCCTTTCTTCCACCTGCCAAACTCCATGTGATACAAGAAAATATCTATATGTGTATGTAATTTGGGCCTGTCGTGCCCTGAGCTCTGCACCCTGAAAGCTGAGCCGGTCACTTTGATAAAGCCAAAGTTGGTGTTCACTTGAGAGGAACAAATTCTCTGTCAATCTTTCAAGAAAGAAGAAATAAATAAAAAAAAAAGTAAAAAAAAAAAAGTGCCCTATTTGGATAATAATTTTTTTAAAGGAATCAGGACTGGTGAACACTGTAATTAAATGTTCACCTTTTCCAGAGTTAATGGAAAACTTTTTGTTTTGTTAAAATTTTGTAAAGAGATTACCTGCTAGAGTATTGGAAAACTGGAATACATGTGCAAGGGGATTTTCTAAAATTACACCTAAAATCAGAAGTTTCCCTCTGATCATAAGATCTCAGACATCTTCTTAATATCACTAGTCGTAAATTTTAGTTCTCACTTCTTGTATACGCGTCTAACATTAAGGATGGAATTGGAAAATACCCACAGTTACAGAATGTGGTTGCTCACAATGGCTGAAGCCAATAATCCATTCCCTTGTAGCCTGGCAGCATGAAGAACTGCAGCAAAATCCTCCCTGTGGTCTCCCCACTGACTAACAGCTGCCATCCCAGGAGAAACACTTTTGTGAAGCTCAGAGGCCCAATGGGACTCCATTTCTTAGGGACTGGCTGGGCTGCACCACCTGAATACAAGTGTCATGAAATCCTGAAGGCAATAAAAGCAGGGAATCTTGTTACTCGTAGCAGCGGTGATGTCAGGTGCTTCAGTTTTATCAAGGGTAAAATTCATTAACCAACTAATAAAAATGTCTATTTCTGCTCGCTGGTAGGAGTTAGCACAAATTAAGAGGATTACAAAGGTTTTCAGGGACTGTGAGATGTCCCGAAATAGCTTTTTTGTTAGAAATTCTGTTAATTGTGTGTATTATAGAAAAAGAAAAAGGTGGTTCCAACCTGTCATGCCTCAGTGCCCTCATATCAACATACACTGTGGTGGGATCTGGTCCAGATGTTCCCTGTAAACAACAACATCAGCTAATCAGAACCTGAAGGCTGGAGAAGAAGAGTTTTACCCCCCAAATAACCAAACGTTCATTTCACTGCTAGTTATGCTAATCAAATGACAAATTATATTTAAGTTATTCACCACAGCTCAGCTTCACAGAATCAGAAAGTGCACTGGAAAACATACCTACCGTCAGGTACTCGTTACCTTTGGGTTCGGAAAAACATCAAGCGGCCATACTACTTAACCAAACACATGTCAACATAGGTTTTATTTGCTACAAAAGGCCAAGTAATCAGCACGTGGATACACACAAAAAAGTGTTAAAACACATTTCGCCAGACAGAGGAACGCGGAAATTGCTGAGGAGACACAGTTTAATGGCAGAAGCACATGGTCAGGAATGTGAAGCATGGTTTACTGAGAGTCTTCCATACATGCAACAGAGAACATACTCAAAGCTAAAGATAGTAAAGGTAGCACGCATGACACGAACCAATGTGGACTGAAGGTCTGTAAGCAACTATTCTGTTCCTTTTCAGTCTTCCACTGCATAATTTAAATCCTTGCTTTATGTCACAATATTTAGGTACTTGAAAAGCAGTAGACTAATTTTAGTTTCCTTTCACGCAGAGATGGTACAGTCCTTTAGGCCTTTCCACCCACAGCTTTGCTGCAATTTTGTAACCTGCTATAATCTTCCCTTATCCAAAACTTCAAACTCATCACCACTGAACATCATGTGAATTCTAAATATTCCAGTCTAGGGCTCTTTTCTTTGCCACATACCTCAAGCCACTGCCAAGCAGAAAGCTAGAAAAAAAGCACAACTTCCATTTCGGAACAATGGAACTTTGGCAATTTTCTTTTCAGCAGATAAATTCACCTAACCCTGGTAACCTACAGGTGCAGGAACTCCTTTATCAGTTATTTAGATGTTTGCTAGTTAATCCAGTGGGCAACATCAACTCCCTGTGATTTCTGTCCCAGCTGGGATGTATTATAGAGTATGATTCTTTGTGTTAGGAATGCCTGGGGCTAAATTTTGCACTTCTGCAATGCTGGCTGGTAGTTCCACAATTTGTTGAGTACTAAAATTTGCAACCGAGTTGCACAAATAGATAATTTTTGTATCTAAAAGGGAAAGGAGTTACCACTACCAATTGATACTTACTGTACAGATACTGATAGTGACCCACCACCAGAGGAGAAAAAGAGTAATAGAGCTGCACATGCATGTTAGCCTCTTTAGCTTGTTATACACAATACAAGATACAATATCCTCTCTAGCTATTAACAACACGATTTTCAGTCTACTAGTAAACTCAGCAGTGTAACAGACTAGTGCCGAGTGGAGAACTTATTTGAAATATATGCAATGTTAAAAAAAAAAAAACAACAAAAAAACCAAGGAAAAATTTGTTGTCTTTAAAAATAAAACTAAACCTGAGTTGATTCATAAAATAATGGAAACAGTCAAGATTGAAAATCAAAGACAACCACTATGGTATTTGTTATTTTCAGTGTGAATGAAATAGTTACAACAGACAGCTGATATTTGATGAAACCTCCATCCAGGTAAGGCTATACTGGACTTTTTTACAATTTCATAGAAGGATCTGAAAATCCCCACATCTCCAGACTCAATTTCTAGTCTGTCCCACTGTTGGAAGCTGATAGGTGGGTATTGAGGGAACATGAAAATCCCCTACCTGCTCGGCCAGCTTCCCCAGCCTGTGAGGCTATAGCAGCAGGAATAGCAGGGATGAGGGAGAGAAGGAAAGAGGTAACACAAGACAAAAATAATAATAAAAAAATGGGAATGAAGGGTTGGAGGAAGAAAAAAAAAAGAGGAGAATGCAAAAAGCAGGGAGTAAAATAAAAAGAAAAACAATGTCAAATACAGGAATCTTACAAATTAACCATTATACTATTAAAGGTTAAAAAAAGTAAAAAATGAGGTGTCAACATTTTAGTAGAGCAACAGAAGAGACAGCTGTAGACTGCTAACCTTGGACAAACAGACTTAAATGGTTTTAGGACACTACAGACAACGTTGTTAGTGGAAAACATGGGTCTAGCATACTGATTTTTTTTATTTTTGTTTTTGGTGAAGAAGTAACTAAACATTGTTGCCCTGCTATTTTCATGTACATCCATTGAGACAGGGCTTCCAAGTCTCCCATTTCATCACTAAAAGAAGTTTGTAAGCGATGTCCTCTGGAAATCAAAAGTAAACTCTCTTTTTGGGAAAAAAAAATTAGTATACAACAGAGAAAAAATACTTATATCTTGTTTCATACAAATAAACCTGCTCTAAAAGTGAAATAAAATCAAGGCTTTGTGCACAACCTAATTACTAGAAGACCATAACTAAATGAAGTAACTTCATAGTTCAGTAATTCTTCATTCTTAGTCTATTTGCTATGATAAACAACGTAATATGTATAAAGAACAGTACAATTAAAAGCTAATAAAACTCCATCAGTACTCCACCATGACTGATAACACAGCAAAGTGACAAAACACAGTGGCAACTAGTCCTAAGCCACTGCTGTCACATGGAGCATTTAACACCACATGGTTGCAGTTGGACTTGCCCTACAACTTGTGATAATAAAGAGCTGTGAGATCACTGGCATCCCACACCCCTTCTCATCAGACTGCTCAATTACAGCAAAGTTAAAGACTACAGAAGTTGCCACAGCACCATCTTAAAATAGGTTTATTTTGGATGTGGGGGAAGATGAAGCATTTCAAAACCACTAGGATGGATCTGCTTATTCCATTGCTGCCCCAAACCAGAAATATTAGTAATAACAGGAGAATTGCTGAAACCCATCAGTTACACAGTTCCTTGCCTGTGACTATACTGCAGATCCAGGGAGGACTCTGAGAGGACCAGAGCCTCGTATGGCTTTTAACTAAGGAAGGGCTTTAGAAAGAGCAGTTGGAGTTTCAGTATCGTCCTTCTGTGGCCAGCTGCAGCTGAGATACTCTGAAAGTGTTTTGAAAGAAGCAGAGTCTTAGCCAAGACCGGGGAGACTGACTGAACTTGTGTGTATGCATTTATTTTGCAAGACAGAGATAGAGAGCATCTGTAATGCTGGTAACAGGAAAAAAACCCCAAAACAACAGGACTTCTGCTGCATCTGGTACTTACTAATGACATGCTAAGTAGTGTTCAAGGAAATAAAATGGGCCAAACATCATTTTCTGTCTGAAAACAAGTACATTGTAAGTCACATCCTTTGGAATAAGTAAATTTCCTGCCTGTGCATAAGCTGCCGGCACTGAATCATCCCAGGTCTGTGCAAACCTCTGCAACACGCCAAGCTTTTACTCTGGGAAAACACTGCAGATCAAAACTGATCACAAGTCAGCAGTAGGGATGACCGTGTGCCAGCACGCAGCCTGTCCCTAACTTCCACTGAAGTCAAAGGCCAAGCTCTGTGCTCTCCCTTCCTTCTCTCCCAGAGTTAAAAACCAGGAATTAGGCAACCAGAAGTCCTACAAATTTAAAAATAACTGTTGTTTTTAGCTTTTTTTGGGTGTGTTTTGCTATCTAAGGATGAGACCTCAGTGTTTATTCTAAGTCTACTTCTGCTCTAGTGATGCTCAGAAATGGAATTTTTGATGTCACTTAACATTCTCACATAGGCAAGCACAGCAGCTGGAGCTGTGAAAAGAACTTCATGGCATGACTCATAGTGAGGTGGGAAAACACAGAATCTGAAGGAACTCACACAGAGCTGGACTACATTGCAAAGTGTGAATCATACCCCTGATAAAGTACATGGTTATACTCTTCACAGAGCTGTCCTTGATTACTTTTAATATGGAAGATCCTCCACAAACGTCATCTATCGCTAAGCAAAAAGAAACATCAAGTCCTAAATTTACTATCAAAGTTCCCTTTGGTAGACAGTGAGGGATGGAGTAATTTCATGTAACTTCAGCCATCAAGGAAGAAAGTGTGCAGTATAAGGTAGGAAGCACCCCCTGATGTTGGTAAATCCCATCCCAAGATGGGCATGAGACAGGCTGAATGAAGCTATCTCTTGAAGTACTTCTTTGATTCTACTGACTACATGTGGATATTGGATAACTCACTTAACCTTGCCATCTCACTTAGAGGTGACATAAAAGCAGCAAAAAGAAACCTGCTCTCCTGCCCTAGCTTGGGCAGATTTGTTAGTACATTTTAATGGCTAACTAAGGAAAATGAACAACTTCTGGAAATTTTTTCTCAACTGAAATTGAGTAGCAGGTTGAATAAAATGAAAATATTTACTTCAAGTGTTTAAATGGAAATTAGCTAAAATCCTAGAGAAACATCTGTGCTGTTGTAAGAAACAGGGTATTTTTCTTACCTATTTTTCTCTCTCTCTTGAGAATGTGAAGATGCTAGCTAATGAGAATTAAAATACACTGGATACAATCTTTTAATCTCAGAAATCCCTGGACCATTATCTCTGGCTACACAGCCATAAAAGGTCAGATACTAATGGTATTAGAATGCCTAAAGATGGAGAGGATTACTTATTTTCAAAAGCACACCTCTCAAAATCTAGTCCAAAATGACTACATCAAAAGAAACAGTAAATTTGCTCTAAATTTGAGAGGAAATGAAAACAAATGACAATGCATTAGTCTGTCAGTGATCTTAATCCAGAAATTAAGACATTTTGGTAGACTGAGGCTCTTTTGTATAAAAAGATGATGATAATTATTTCCTTTCTAAAGTACTCTTTAAGAAAAGGTCAAATTCTGTTATGAAGTTGTTATACACACACACACAGTTACACATACAGGCCTCCCCCTCTTTCTTTTTCAAGGGGGGACCAACAGTAAAAGCTTTTTGGAAAAATCAGGATACCTTCCTCTTGAAACATTTGAGTCTTAAATTTGTTCAAAAAATTGGAAAGTAAATGAAGAAGGTATCAGAGATCAACCAAGTTGTGTTAGAGGCAGCCCATACAGAATAAAGCCTTGATAGTCTTTTTGTTGGTAAGGGTTAATAGCTGAATATTGAGATATGTTTAGAAAGGTGATTAGTTGATACAGATTTTAGAAAGACCACAGAATAGGCTGGATCACAGTTATCCCTGTGGAAGACAGTGTTCCAGGAGCCACGTGCTGACCTCATGGATGACACAACACGGAAAAAAAAAAAAGCAATGCAGATGCTGTTGACTCAAACATCCGTAGAAGTATTTTTATGTAGTGTGAAGAATTCAGAAATTATGACCCATTTCTGGAACATATTGGAGACAATGATAATTTCAGGAACATTGTTGATCAAGGATTAAAAGTCATTTTGTTCCTCAACCCAGAAGACAAAATAGCCCACAAGCTAATCTGAAATATCACTAGCCATAAACTTCCAGACAGTTTGGAAAAAGCATTCAGTGTAATTCAGTATCCAGTCTTTGGCAATGTCTACTACCAGATGCTTCAAAGGGTGCAATTCCATACCTTAATATTCTCTATCAAAATGATATGTTTTGCAGTCATGCTTGTAAGTAATACCTCCAGTTATTTTTCAAATCCCTTGAAAACTTGCCAAACTACCCTCGACTTAAATGCTTCAAAACCCATTCCCCTTGGAAGTGCATCATTACTAAATACTGCCTGTTCTGAAATGGCTTTCTGCGTTCCAGCCACACCACTCTTTAGACAACGTATGGCTTTTAGTTTGTCCTCCCTTCCAGTATCTGAAGGGAGCTACAGGAGAGCTGGAGAGGGACTCCTTGTCAGGAAGTATAGTGACAGGACAAGGGGTAACAGTTTTTAATTGGAAGAGGGGAGATTTAGATCACCCCCTTCACTGTGAGGGTGGTGAGACATTGGAACAGGTTGCCCAGAGAAGCTGTGGATGCCCCATCCCTGGAAGTGTTTAAGGCCAGGCTGGATGAGGCTTTCAGCAACCTGGTCTGGTGGAAGGTGTCCCTGCCCATGGCAGGGGAGTTGGAACTCAATGATCTTTAAGATCCCTTCCAAATTTAACCACTCTATGATTCTATGGTTCTATGGACTGAGATACAACATCTTAGTAGAACTCAATGAAGCCTAACGCTTAGCTATATGATGAACCAGGCTGTTAATCACCTCATGCAAGGCTCTCGTTCTGTGCTGGTTTTAAATTCATAGTCAGTATCATTAATGATATTCCTTCAGAGAGTTACCCGCTCTTACAGATTGATTCAATGACTCTTTCAAGCATTTCTGTAAAGAGCCATCTAAGAAGCAAACTTCAGCTAGGGAGTTATCACAATAAAAAGGCAGATATACATAGTCAAGCAAAAATCCAGCCTAACTCTGCGCTGATTAGGACACCCCATTTTTCTGAGTGTATTCAGCTTTCCTGCACGTTTGTGGTGGGTTGTTAGGGTAAAACTATTTTGAAGGATTCAAGTGCTGCTTTTGCGACTACAGGAGGTTTTCTTAAAACTTTTATTCCTGTGTAATATTTATGGAAGCAATTACAGAATGTCAAACCAAAGAACTCTACTTCTGGGACACAGAATGAGTTTTAACTCTGTTTAGCTTTGCCTTGTCATATGTATGATATTTAATAATAATGAAAGCCACCCTGGTCTGAAGGGATACTCTGCTGGTAGTCAGAGAGAAAGCAAGTGCTACTGGAGATGTGGGATACGTCTTGTATTCTGGTAACACGCTGAACTACAAGGTCACTTTTAGCCAAGGTCTGATGAAAGCCAGGATTCTTTAGTGATGTTGAAAAGGGCAAGAGGCTAAGGCAGGCATAAAACACAGCCATATTGGTCTGTGCTGAACCTATAACCTGTATTTGTCACATTTTTTTGAAAAATAAAAAATCTTTACGTTTATAATCAGAAAAAGAATAGCAAATGCCTTATTTGCAGCATCACTGAGGTCTGTTCTGGCTTTCACACCTAAGCAATTATGCATGTTACATGCTTAAGAAAACCTCTAATGTAAACTAGGATGCCAGGATAGAAATGTGTATAGAGTATATAGGCAAGTTCTACTGGGAAGACAGTGATTTTGAAGAGGTTGGTAGGTGACCAACTGGATATGGAACTTCCCAGTCAATGCAGTTACCAATGCAAACAATGACTCTTGCATTATTTAAAAAGATTATTAAGTCAGAAATCATATTACATCTGAGTAGGACATACATGTGGTATTATTACA
This sequence comes from Nycticryphes semicollaris, assembly GCA_013400055.1. NCBI lineage: Eukaryota > Metazoa > Chordata > Aves > Charadriiformes > Rostratulidae > Nycticryphes > Nycticryphes semicollaris. The sequence goes on from VXBJ01004145.1 coordinate 461,354, forward strand.
GGAATAATATGTGAAGTTCTGATACCAGATTTGGAAGGGCAGAAAGAGATCAGGAGTTATAAAAATGAGGCACAGATCAGGAAAGCATGTCTTAAGATTCTTTATCTATTTATCAAAGACGAAGATGTGTATTAGAATCATGATATAAAATGAGATTCTTTATTCTAGATTAGAAAAATGTAATAAAATAAAAAATCTCTTTCATTCTGTTTTGGTCCACTAATCAGAATAAAGTACCTGGAGATAACATAGGATTTAACTTGCATTCTCCAGGAATTTTCCATTATAAGCAATAAACTGTGTGCAGAAAATATGGATCTAGTTAATTAAGTAATGGTTGGAATTGTTCTATAAACAGAAGGAATTTATTTTGTAACATAATAAGGTAAGCTCTTGGAAACTGGATTTTACATTACATGACTAAATACTATTTTTGGAGTACGGAGTACGCATTCTGTCACTACCGTGCACTTTTTTGATTTACAGTATTCATGGGCAGGATAAATGCTATGATTGCAACATGAGAGGGATGAATAGTTGACAAAGTAACATGAATTTGCTACCTGTATATGCAAGAAAATTAAGTTTCACATGCATTTTCTTAGTATGTCTACAACCAAGCAGCAAAGGAAATATAATGAATGCTTCTTACTGAAAACCATTTTCTTAAAATAACTTTGAGCTTGAGGAGTGAAAAATCTTACCTGCAAACATATTGCCAGGTTAACTCTACAGCCAAGTGATGTGCTGACAGCCCGTGGATGGAGACCAAGGTCTTTAAATAATTTTGAAAATGACTGAGTAAGAGCTATCCGAGGTCGTTCTTCAGCCACTACTACACATGTCCGTACACGAGAAAGGTCCAGTCCCCTTGCCTAAAAGGAAGTTAATATGTAACAAAGGCCACAAACAGGTAGATTTCATGAAAAACAGTAGTACTTAAGGGTATTATGTAGGTATTACGATTCAAGAGGAATAGTGGAATACAGGCTAAGGTGCCAGTATAATTTCCATCCTTCCTGGAGGCCGGATGGCCAGATGACAGCCTAATAGCTGTAGAAGAGCAGGCACACTTGCTTGTCATCTCAATGTTAGCACGTAGGATGAGATGGGTATGCTAATTCTGAAGGGGAGGGAATGATATTTCCCAATATTAATTCAGAAAGCCACTGAATAATAGCAAACAGGAAGCAGTGTCTAGCCTTGGAAAAACTGATTAGGAAACTATTAAGCGAGGATGGCAAGGGCTGGAGACATCATTAATATCAGTATCCCAAGATTGAATTTATTTCAGTAACATACTGGAAAATGTGGATGGCTTCAGAAATGTAAATGGCTGCATGCCTTTTAATTCTGAGGAAAAAGGCCAGAAGATGCATACCTTCCCCC